>VWZI01000754.1:348026-432548 GCA_013396835.1 Psilopogon haemacephalus
AAAAAAAAGGTGGAAAAAATCCTTTTTCTTCTTCTCCATTTACTATGACTAAATGGACTAATTCTTGATTATTTTTCAATGGACTGGAAGCAATAGATTACAATCACAGTACTGATGAAGTCTGCAAAATTGCTACTAGAATTTACGTGCCATTTGAGAGCACAACTTAGAATCATAGAATCAGTCACAGTTGGAAGGGACCACAAGGATCATATAGTTCCAACCCCCCCACCATGGGCAGGGACACTTCACACTAGATCAGGCTGTCTAGAATCTCATCCAGCCTTGCCTTAACCACCTCCAAGGATGGAGCTTCAACCACCTCCCTGGGCAACTCATTGCAGGGTCTCACTATCCTCATAGTGAAGAACTTCTTCCTAACATCCAGTCTGAATCTACCCACTTCTACCTTTATTCTGTTCCCCCTAGTCCTATCACTACCTGACATCCTAAAATGTCCTTCCCCAGCTTTCTTGTAGGCCCTCTTCAGATACTGGAGGTCACTTTGGAGCCTTCTCCTCTCCAAAGTGAGCAGCCCCAGCTCTTTCAGTCTCTTGTCATAAGAGAGGTGCTCCAGCCCTCTGCTCATCCTCATGCCCCTTCTCTGGACACGCTCCAGCACATCCATACCCCTCCTGTAATAGGGTCTCCAGAACTGGACACAATATTCCAGGTGGGGCCTCACCGGTGCAGAGTAGAGGGGGAGGATCACTTCCCTCAACCTGCTGGCCACAATTCTCCTAATGCGGCCCAGGATCTGGTTGGCTTTCTGGGCTGCAAGAGCACACTGACAGCTCATACTGAGCTTCTCATCCACCAGCACCCCCAAGTCCCTCTCCTTAGAGCTACTGTACAGCCTGTATTGGTGCTTGGGATTGCCTCAACTCAGAGGAAGGTCCTTGCACTTGGTCTTGTTGAACTTCATGAGGTTGGCTTGGGCCCACCTCTCCACCCTGTCCAGGTCCCTCTGGATGCCATCTCTGCCCTCCAGCGTGTCTGCTGCACCACACAGCTTGGTGTCATCAGCAAACTTGCTGACGGTGCACTCAATGCCTCTGCCCATGTCGCCAACTGATCTCTGAGGGACTCCACTTGTTACTGGCCTCCACTGGGACATGGAGCCATTGACAGGTGCTCTTTGGGTGTGGCAGTCAAGCCAGTTCTTTATCCATCTAGTGGTCCATCCATCAAACCCATGTTTCACCAGTTTGGAGATTAGGATGTTGCACAGGACAGTGTCAAAGGCTTTGCTCAGGTCCAGTTGCTCACCCCTCATTGATTAAAATTGTGACCTTTTCATAGAAGGCCACCAGGTTTGTCAGGCATGATTTCCTTTCTCATACACCCCAAATGGCCATTTTTAGGCTGTGTGTAGTCCCTCTAGCAGTTCTTAACTGGACAAGATGAAGAAGCTATCACAAAGCCAGATACAAAAAATGAACCCCAATAGCCTCACATATGGTTAGTGCTAGCATTGCCACTAGTAGTGACTTAATAATTAATTTCTTCATTACAATCTGTGTACAATGTAGTTTTCTTACTACATTTGATATAAGAATGCCACAGTGGAGCTGCAGACTTTTTATATGAGAAGCTCGCTTTGAGACTGAAAAGAAACTATCAAGACGTTAAAATGGTACGCAGAAAATTCATGACAGCCATCACAATCACTGGGCACAACAAAATTAAAAAAAAAAACAAAACAACAACAAACAAACAAGAATTTCAGGGTAAAAAGGTATTATAGGATCAGGTACATTT
Source organism: Psilopogon haemacephalus (assembly GCA_013396835.1). Lineage (NCBI taxonomy): Eukaryota > Metazoa > Chordata > Aves > Piciformes > Megalaimidae > Psilopogon > Psilopogon haemacephalus. The sequence continues at coordinate 349,788 of VWZI01000754.1, forward strand.
TTATTTTCCTTTAAGTTCATACTATACAGGAAAGAAACAGACAAATATGTAAGTTCAGCATGAAAACTGTACTGCTATTCTTCTAATAATAAGCAGATGCTACGACTTGCTGCACTGTGTCCCTATTTGCTTTATTTTCTAAATGTTTTGATGGATAAAAAGCTAAGAGTAATTTATATATCCTTTATTGGGGATATCAACAGAAATCTTGAAGTGTAAGTACAAAAAAACAACTGAAAGGACTGTAAAGGAAGTTAAGATAGAAAGAGCTCCTAATTTAGAAGCAAGTAGCTTGGACAGCTGGAAAAGATGGACAAGTGACAGCATCAGACTCTTCTGGGACAGTAAGGAAGCAGAGAGGATTGTGTGACACTGGTAATCTCAGAGATAAATCTAATATTAGGTAAAAATTATTTTTAAAAAATGTTGAAGATTTGTAAAAGGTGGTGAAAATAAAGTGTTTTAAAGTAATCAATCTGAAAACCAACCCAAACCTAAACACTTACACCATATGCAAGTGCTATAGACCAGGAACAGAATAAATCTTATATCTAAGTATTAAATTATAAGACACCAAGGGGAGTTCTGTAGATACAAGATTAATATTGGACAGTTTTAATTGTACTGACAATTATGATGTACATAATAATCTTAACACACTTTAATTAAAATAGGATATTATTAAATTTTACAACAGACAATCTGAAAAGCAAACACTAAAATCAGGCAAAAGGACTACCCAAGACCTATCTTATTTTCTGATCTTTCTACTGTCCTTTTTATCTCACACTAAATACAATATTGCAGCTTCTTCAGAGCCAACTGCATTCCATTCTTTACGTATCTTATCACAACCTGTTAACGCATACTTGGCTCCAAATTCTGCCTTAAAAATGAAGCTCAGAGCAGCAATGGGATTTAGTGAGGGAAGGGGTGCAAAACATGGGAAACTAAATGTCACCTCTGGTAAACTGACAATGCCACCACATGTGCACAGTGCAGCAGCATACAGCTGAGATGGTCACTGATTCTGCACGTTCTTCAGTCTTTGATGACCATATTTATTTATTTTCTCTTTTTAATTTGTTGCATCAACACCTAAGAAATCCTGAGAGTAAAAGTTGACAATAATCATGAGAGTATAAGTAGACAAGAATGATAGTCTAATCAAAGGATATGACTATAAGAATTTTTCACATGACATGAAATACCTTGATAATGGTTTGAGGATGACATGGGCAAGTAGATAAACTCAGTGAACAAGAGAAAGATGCAGAATTTATTACACTCAGCATGAACATAACAGAATTATGTCTCATTCTCAAGTTATTTGGGAAAAATAAGTAGTTGACAAGAAATAGGCAGCTGTTAGAGGAAGGAGAGAGCAAATGAGAGTGGTGTATAAGGAAGCTAGGAAATAGAGGCATGGTAAGATTACTATTGAAGGCACCAATTTATAGGGATGTCAAGCAACACTAAGAAAGTAGTAAAAAAAAAACAAACAAAAAATAAAATTATGTGAGGTCAAATTAGGTGCAGTCAATGAGGCTATAAACAAAGGCAGTCAGAAAGATGGTGGAAAAGAACTGCTTCATATGGATAGTGGACAGGTCACAGCACAGATGACTGAGTAATAACAGAAAAATGGAGGATTCCCCAAACACTGATTGAGAATGGTGTGGAGACTGGTGAGGATTAATCAATAAATAGAAGATTCCTTGATAATCACAAATGTGCACAAATGGGAAAATAAAGACAAAATTACTCACCTCGGTAAGCAGGTGATTTACACAAAAAGATGCAAAGAGTAAGGCAGCTTCATACAGTTAATGACATACCACTAAAGCAGCAATAAAGACAGCACACTATCTAAATTTAATGAACATTCAGATAGCTGGAACCCAGTTTTTCTGTTTTATAATAACATTTTTCATGTTATATTTCATTCCCCAATGATCTGCAAACCTGTAGAACCTATTCTTACAGAATAATATATTTCTTTTCTTTTTTTTTTTTTTTTATTGCAATGGCTGGCTGTACACAACAAACAGAAGATTCATTTCTTTGTTCTCAAACACTTCTTTCAGTCAAATGCTGTATTAGAAAAATAGTTACTATACTAATATTATAGTCTTGAAAAATAAAATGGTAATTACCTTTTATTTAAAAAAGCAAGGGACACTTGAGTTGGTAACAGAAATGTATAACCATAACAGGGCAAAACATGTCTATAAAGAAGAATTATCTACTAGGGTAAATTATGTCATTCAACAAATTCGTAAGGCTTTTTTTCCCTTTCATTTATAGCAGAGGTTTTGTTGAGAAACAAAAGAAGCATTCAGCACCTTGACATCCTGACAGAGGGCTAACTGCATGGGAAGTTATTTCCCTCACCCGTTAGCCAAAATAAACTATTGTGAAATCTCCAAGGATTGCCATTTGACGCTGTAAATTCTAAGACGACAAAGCCACAGAAGTTTGCACTGACTATAAGCCATTCTTTCAATATTCTTAGATTTTAACCTCAAAATCATTAGGAGTTCTTTCACCGCCTTCAAAGGAGCAAAGCTAAACTCTTCAAAGTGAGTAACCTAAGATTATTGAAAAATGACACAAATGAGCTATCTTGGAAAAAAAGAATTAGCAATTATGCATAGCATACCTAGATTAATTTGCATAAAATCTTTCAAATGCTCCTGATGAACTTGATGTTAACTGGGCACCATGCATTTATCAATTTCTCTGTATTGTCACAGTTTTAAATATATTTACTATTGTCAACACATTTTTTGTCAACTTCAAGGACAACATAGCATCAGGTAATCCTAATTCAACTAGAGAAGTTTGAGTAATTTTTTTCAACAACTCTAGGTTTAATCTTCTGGCCTTGACTGAAGACAATATTGGATAGGGCTCAACATCTTTAACTAGGAGTCCTTCTAAGTCTTCCACTGATGTAAATCAAGCATTGCATTAGTGTAGGTTTACTGAACTCAGTTAATTATATTAGAGAAAAACAATCACATATGCTAAAAAATGTTGGCATTTGCTGAGCCAAATTATACTGTCTGAAACTAACATGTAATTAGGATGTTTGCTGAAGACAGTTTCATATTAACAATGCATCTAATAATCTGAAGTAAGTTTCAAAATCAGACTTTAAACAGGAAAAATCCTGTAAAGGCTCAGCACACAGACATACCTATAATAACAAGGCAAGGTCCAGAGCTTTTTTCATATCACAATTTTGTGTACCCCTCTAAATTTTTCTCCTTTTGATCAGAATATCATACATGATACAGAAGACAACTTATATATGGTTTTCTGTGGTTCAGTCTAAAATGGGTAACCGCAGTTAGAACACCTCAAAGGTGGCACAGGTCAAAGAGCACATGTAAAAGGGTTTAGTGCAAGGCCTAAACTCCCTGCTCCTCCAACATGAAAGTGAGGGGAAGAGTAACACACACAACTCAGGGTTGAGATAAAGAGGTAAGAATTTAATATAATGTAAGATATCATGAGCACAATGCATAATCACCTCAGCTAATAACCTAGTTAATCTAATACTATACATGATTACCTTATCTCACCCTTTTTACAGAAGCAGCACAATGAGATACACAGGGAAACAAGCCCAGCATACAACAGAAAGCCAAAACAGTGCTCCCTGACTCTCGTTCCGCCACCATGCCAGCAGAAAGAGCCTACATCCAAGAACCCAGAACACAGAAACAGCAACCAGAACAGGAAACCTCTCATGCTGCAATCTGAACTTCAAGCCCCAAAAAACTTTGCTCCATTAAGAACTTTCATTTCTTGAAGCTGGCATGACCGCAGCATGGTATGAACAACAACTGCAGGTTCAACTAAATCCATGGCAGTGCATAAACAGAATCCTTTAAAGACTGTCTTAGGAGATCAATTAATGAATAGGTACTTTCATTTCAGAGTGCTTGAAGATTTTTGAACCTGGCCTCAGTCAACACCTGGTCATGAGCTAAGTGCAAAAACCTCACTTAAATGTTGGTATGAAACATGTTCACCAGTTTTAAAAGTATGACTCAGTAGATATAGACACTTCATAGTAAGACAGGGTGGGAGACAAGGGTGGCAAGATTTTCCCCACTTAGTTAAGATGCTGATAATAGAACTATGGAGAAAAGTGAACAGCTGCTAATGTGCCAAAAGGAAATAGTTTCTCAGGAAACATCCCAGAGAAGTGACATATTAATATATTCTGAAGAGGTATAATTCTGACTGTGATCCCAGCAGATCTCAAAAAAAAAAAAAAAAAAAAAAAAAAAAAAAAAAAAAAAAAAAGAGCAGTAGAAGGTACCTTCCTCATGAGGAATGGTGAAATCTGGTTAATGCAATCTGAGACATATGGTGAAAAACACAATGCCCATGCCCACACAGCTCAGGGAATCTTCTGCAGCAAGTCAACTGGGCAGAAGGAAGCAAAAATGGCTTTTTAAAGCCCAAATTTGAAACAACAAATTTTGACAGTTTTAGTTACTCTCTGATTTGAGACAGTTTGCATTGTACTCTTTTGGCTTATCTTCACAAGATCGTGTCCCAGATATTTAACAGTACTTTATTTTTAAAGCAGAAAATTGTGCTGGAGAACATTGTCAGTGGTGAGACTACAGAAATGGGGAAGTGAAAGCGAGAGAGAGGGCACTCAAGGAGTATGGCTTGCAGTCTGGCTCTGATGAATACATCCTGGGTTGGTCACAGCAGGCGAATCTGCAGCTGCTTGCTCAGCATCTCCACCAGTTGCTCCAAACATATCAAGCACAGACAAACTAGAGAAGGGTAAATAGCCGGCTGACAGCTGTAGGACGCTCACCAACACATCCATCAGTTCAGCTCCAGTTGACCACCTCTGATTCACAGGCTGGGGCAGCTGCCCTGGGGACACAGCAACAATGTAGCAAGGACAGGCAGGGAGGTAAAGCAAAGATCTTCAAAGCCTTGACTCACAGTCCTGCTCTGTGTATTTACGGGCAGAAGACAGCTTAGCAGTTTGATGGGAATCTTGCTACATGTGGTAGTTTTGCAGTTACCTGACCCCCACCTTTTGAAATAACCCCAGCTAGACTCAGAACACTGGAAGTTGATAGATGAAGCTTTATATTTACAGCAATGCACAATATATACAAGCAGATATTTACAATGTGTAACAGATATTTACAGATATATACAGTGAAAGGGTAATACAGAAACACCACAGCCCTCTCAGAGATCAAAATCCCTAAGAGGGGTAACCAACCACCCCTACTACCTTTCCCCCCTTCCTCAATCTTATCTCACGACCTGTTGATGCTGCAGATAAGCTGAGGTAGATCAGCCAGGGGGATTAGTAGTAGGAAAGAAGTTAGTAGAATTATTAAGAATCAGCTACAAAAGGCAGAGGCAAAGAACCATGCAAGAGAAGCAAGCCGCAGCAAGAGAGGCCTGAAACCGTCTGCCTATCTATGTTTGGGTTACAATCTTAAAACATTTTTTTTTTTCTTTCTCAGTAGAGCTCTGGGTGAAGTGACATACTGTGTTTTCCTCTCTCAGCCAATAGCCTAATTTCTCACTCAAATTCTCCAATTAGTTCAAACCAGCACACTGCAAGAGGTAGAAGCAATTCTCATCCCTGTTATCAGACAGCTCCTAGGACAATGTCAAGCTGGAACATTGGAGAAGTCAAGACTGATCAACCATGAAAAATCTTGGCGGCTAAGAGGGGCACATTCTGTGCCTGACTGAAATGACATCAGAATTGGAAAGGAGTGCTGCAGATAAGGAGTTGCAACAGCAGTGTCTACTTTGGTAAAAATCTAGTGAAAATCTGGGGGGTAGGAGGCCAGAGGTTTAATAGCTATGAGGTTTAATGCAATGAGATGATGCTGCTCTGATACACATTAGCCTGAGACATATCATTGTCATTAACGAGGCAAATCCTATGGGAGGAATATCGTCTTGTGGGCACTGTGTTATCCTGCACCAAATCTGTCACAGAATCTTATTAGGGAAAGTCAGGTTAGAAGAACAGTGTTGTTAGCAGCTGCATCACATGAGGAGCAATCAGCTTCGCAGCTGATATGAAGGCCAGGGTACTTATTGGCTGTGGTGGATTTGCCACTGTCTCTGCTCCAAGAGATTGTAATGGTGCAATGCCTTTGGAAAAAGTCTCCCTTTTGTTCCAGTGCTGCAACTTGTATCACGTCAGAAGGACAGCAGGCTTACCTTTCCACTGCCTTTGGAGTTAAGATGGATGATGTTCCTGAATTACTTCTCCTGAATGACTAACAGTAATCTGGCTGTGAACCCTGGCATGCTGCCTCAGGCAGACTTGAAGGAGTACATGAAGATGCAGGCAGGCATAGTGAGCAGTATCTCCAGGATCCATCACCTACTGCTTTTCAGAAACCAAGTCTGGTCTCTGAGCTTTTTCAATCAGCTGGGTCTGATTTTGGGGTTTTTGGCCAGCAAGGAGGGAACCCTGCCCCTAGACTCAACTTCCACTATTCAGTGGAACACCCTGACAACTTCCAAATCTTTAAGTGGCTTCATTAGTTATTCATCATTTCACTTTTTGCTCTTCATTTTTAGTTCCATCCCCCACTCCACCTTGGCCTTCTATCCCTTTTTAGCTTCAGCTTTTCATGAGGCTCTGCTCTTTTTAATGGTCTTCACTTTTTCTTTAGATTTTGACCCCTTTTTAGCCTCCAGTTCTTTTTTGGCCTCCACTCTTTCTTACTGCCTTGGACTCTTTCTTTTTTTTTTTTTCCTCCCACTGTAATTTTAATGGCCTTTCACTCCTTTTCAGCCTCTATTTTTCTGATCTCTACTTTCCTTACAGCTTCCCACTCCTTTTCATCCTCCAATTTTTCTGGCTTCTACTTTGTTTCTGGCCTCCCACCCCACCCCTTTTTGGCCTCCATTTTTTTCTGCCTTTTACTTTTCATCCAGCCTGTCATCCCTTTTTGGCCTCCAGAGTTCTTTTTGGGGCTCCACTTCTCCTTTAGCCTCCCATACTTTTCAGCCTTTGCATTTTTTTCCCCTCTCACCCTTCTTTGATTCCTTCCCTTTCACAGCCTCTCTTCTGCCCTCCCCTTTTTTTTCATCTTGCAGTCCTTTTTAGACACTACATTGCCTCCAATCTTTTTGCAGCCACTTCCTTCCCAGCCTCCTTCTCATTTTTAGCCTCCATTTCTTTTTCAGCCTTCCCTGTTTTTTCCATCTCCAATCTTTTTTGGCCTTTACCCTCTCCACTCAGTTTCCTGCTCTTTTTCACCCTCTCTCTTATCTTAAACTTTTCTGACCCCTTTTTTTTTTTTTCCCCTTTGGCCAGCACTTTAGCACTTTTCTCAGCCTCTCACTTTTGCTTGGCCTCCTACTTTGTAAGGGCAATGGCCAGTGGATAGGTCTGTCCTGCCATAAGCAGCCTCAACCGGAACTCCCCATATTTGTCCATGGCTCCATTTAAGCTCAGCCTGGAGCCCTCATGCTCTTCCTCACCTTGGTGTCCTGGTTTGAACTAATTGGAGGTTTCTGAATGAGAAAATTAGACTACAGGCTGAGAGAGGAAAACAGATGATACTAATTCTCTCAGAGCTCTACTGAGAAAGAAAAAAAAACTGTTTCAAGAGTTGTAACCCAAATATAGATAAGTCAGAGTGCTCCAGGCCTCTGGGCTGTGGCTGCTTTCTTGCTCCTTTGTCCCTGCCTTATGTAGCTAATTCTCAATAATTCCACTAACTTCTTTTCCTACTGCTAATCCCCCTCGCCAATCTACCTCCGCCTATCTGTGGCATCAACAGATAGTGAGATAAGATTGGGGAAGGGGGGAAAGGTGGTAGGGGTGGTTAGAAACCCCTCTTAGGGATTTTGATCTCTGGGAGGACTGTGGTATTTCTGTATTACCTTTTCACTGTATATATCTGCAAATATCTGTTATACATTGTAAATATCTGCCTGTATATTGAGCATTGCTGTAAATACAAAGCTTCATTTACCAACTTCCAGCCGTTCTGAGTCCTAGCTTATATCAAAGGGTGAGGGGGGAAGGTAACTGCTAAACCACCACACTTGGTGTGGACATCCCTGGCCCTTCCTTTGGCAGGGACCTCAGCCATGCAGAAAACTTCTCTCTGGAGTGGGACCATAGATTATTACTGTGGCTTGTCTCCAGCTCTCTAGTATCTTTGAGGTTTCAGAGTTGTGGGCAGCTGTACTTCCATCTCTGCACCCCTCCATTCCTACTTGGATGGACCCAGGACTTGGCTTGGTGCCTGCCTGAACTGGGACTGCTGGTGGGATGAGCTGTGCTCCCCTTGGGGCTTGCACCCAGTGGGTTAGGGTCTGTGCTGGGGTCACCCCTGTCTCAAGCCTTGCCTGTCCTTGCAGAGCAGACATTGCCGTATGTCCTGTGAGGGATTTAGGGAAGTGGGCTCAGATCCCACAGCCTTTGGCTGTTCTCCAGACCCTTTAGGTGACACTCACCCTGTCCCTGCACATGAGGGCAGCTTTCTCACCACTGCTATCAATAAATAGAGGAGCATTTGTCTCTGAGCCCCAGGGATAGGTCTGATTCCCCAGGCCCTTTACCACACTGCCCAACAGTTGGAATGTGTGCTTTGGTCTGGTTTGGTCCTCTGGGCTCTGATGGCCAAATGCTGCTCCAGCTCTCTGTGGTAGTCTAAAGCTTATTGGAATATTCTAATAAGAGAAACTGGTACTTTCATGAAAGTTCAGTGTACCACATTTATTTTATTATTGGTTCTTAGGTGCTGGATCTGCTCGCTGTTCCTTTGCTCCTCTCTCTAACTCCTACACTAACCTTGACTGACCAGATAACACATGAGCTTTGCTGGTTGTTTTCTATGTGGGGAGAGAGAGGGTGGCACTGGTCCATTCTGGGCTTTCTTTGTCCAAGGGGAAGATTGGATTTCTGTTGATTGTTTTAATTGCTTGTTTCAGCTGGGGGCACCTGCTCTGGACTTCTGCTGGGGTCGTTGTTAGGCTGACTATGAAGGGTTATTGTAGTGGTTTAGCAGTTACCGGCCCCCCCACCTTTTATAAACCCCGGCTAGGACTCAAAAACACTGGAAGTTAGCCCTGTAGTCATAGTTTTTATGGCTGAGATTAGGGTAGCATATGACAGGCTGTCTTCAATTTCTCTCAGCTGATCAGTAAATTCACCAACTGTGAGCTTTTCATTATTACCCTTTGATAGAAACTTGCTAGCTAGGATGTTAGCATAGGATGAAGGAGCAAGCTTAATAATTTTCTTCATGAGACCCAATCCCAGAGGAATGTTATCAGGCTCATGTATGTCATGATTTCCATAAAGCACTTCCTTCACAGCTTAATTCCCTGCTCAACTCTGTTCCACTTCCTAGCTACCCATGGCAAGTCATCTCAAGAGGTGTATCTCATACCTACAGCCAATAGAAGACGTGTCCACAAACTAACCACAGCCAGATCAGTTGCCAGGTGTTTGTCCACTCCACTCTCTTTTGCAAGTGGGACTAGCTGCTTTGCAGACTTGTCTCCTACCTGTAGGGCATTTGCACCAGTAGTATGGCATCTCACCAGCCAGCTTAGGATTGGCTCTCTTGATTCCCTTGAGTATTCCTTTCTAACTTCCCTGACTTCTCTAAGGGGATCATTAGAACCTTGGATGTCATCCTCCTCCTCTTCTCCTGGCTGATCTGTTGGTAGATGGCCATACAAAACTCTCCCAGCAGCATTCCTAATTTCCTCAGAGCCATCATCTGTTCTTTTAACTAATCCTGCATCGTCCTCATATTTAGACCTAAGCAAACCAGTCAAATCTTTGAGGATAACTTTTTCCTCTTCTTCTTCCTCCTGTGGGAAATCACATGGGCAAGCAGCACTACTTAGTTCCTCTTTTGACCCATGTTTTGATCCAACTTTGGCTTTAACTTTCGCAGGGGTGAGTTTAACAGAAGATGGAGCTTGTGGTTGGTCAGAATTTCGGGGAACGTGGGCTCCTGGTGGCATACTGGTATTGGTCTCTGTGTTGGAATCACAATTTACAGGATGAAGAATTGGGCTGCCTATAGAAGAAGAGTCCTCTGACTCTAGCTGTACCTTTTTAATGTAAACAATTCCAGGACATTTATGTAAACATTTTCCAGGCGTGCAGCCAGACTCTTTTGTTTGCATTCCAGTTTCTTTATATCTTCTTTTCCTAGCACGGTCTATTTGCCTGCTTAAGGTGACAGCCGTTTTTTTAATACTCAGTAGAGAAATTAATATTAAATTAATAATTAATAGCAAAATAATCACACAACTTAAATATACCACCATGCCTTTTGAATAGAAATTCTCACAGGGATCCAATATCGTACTTTGGGGCATTATCACTCCGACAAGTGCCATGGAATAGCTAATTTGGCTGCTATTTTCTGATTTATTAAAAGCATCAAAAACAACATTGGAAGCTAATTCAGTTAGATTTAACCCTACGTAACCGAAAAAATAGTCCCCGTAATCCCAAATCATCTTTTTAAACTTCCACCATGCCATATTCCAAATATAGGTACCAATTGTTGCCACAAGCCATCTGTGCAAAAACCAGAAAATCAAAGAAGGAAAAACTGAACACAGTACCCAGGTCAGCTTCATTTTTAACTTCCAGGATTTAATCAACAGTTGAACAGATGTAATTAAACCTCAAGCCCCACTCTGGGTAAGCCAATTAAAAATTGTAGTGGGTTAGCAGTTACCTGCCCCCCTCCCCCCACCTTTTATAAACCCCGGCTAGGACTCAAAAAAACTGGAAGTTAATAAATCAAGCTTTATCTTTACAGCAATGCACAATATACAAGCAAATATTTACAAGATATAACATATATCTACAGATATATAGAAAGAAAAGGTAATACAGACACCACACCCCTCCCAGAGACCAAAATCCCCAAGAGAGGGTAACCAAACACCCCCTACCACCTTTCCCCCCTTCCCCAGTCTTATCTCACCACCAGTTGATGCTGCAGATAAGCTGAAGTAGATTGGCCAGGGAGATTAGTAGCAGGAAAGTATTTAGTAGAATTACTCTGAATTAGCTACCAAGCCAAAGGAAAGGAGACCATGCAAGTGAAGCAGCCACAGCCAGAGCCGTGAGAAACTGTCTCCTATCTGTGTTTTGGGTACAGCACTTTAAAAACAACTTTTTTTTTTCTTTCTCAGTAAAACTTCGGTGAAGTGACACACTGTGTTTACCTCTCTCAGCCAATAGTCTAATTTTTCACTCAAATTCTCCAATTAGCTCAAACCAACACAGTTATCTATTCTTGTATATGATTGATAGACAAGAGGAAATGGTCTAAGTTGTGCTGGGGGAGCTTTAGGTTGGACGGTAGGAAAATTTCTTCACCAAGAGTTGTAAATCACTAGAACAGGCTATTCTGAGAAGTGAAGAGATTTAAAACACATAGCAGTGATGCTGAGAGACATGATTTAGTGCCGATCTGGCAGCACTGAGTTAACAGTTGGATTCAATGACCTCAAAGGTCTTTCCCAACTAAAACAATTCTATGATTTTATGAGACTAAGTCTCTACATTGACTATTTACATGATATTCCCTTACATGTAGTAATGGATATTTTCTTGCCTAAGCTTCATTTTCTAAAATGTATTTTAAAAATATTTCTGAATCCCTGACCGTGATAGCCACACTTTGGTCTTTTACTAGTTTGATGTCTTTTGAGTTGTAGTTTTATTTTCATTCACATTCTTCTATACCTCTTTGCTAAAAAGAAGGAAGCAGTGCCTCCCTGGGAAGAAACTGAGACCTTGCAGTTGGCTGTTTCAGCTGTTTACTGTTTGGCTGTGTATCAAGACAGGCATTTATAGAATATTCCTGCTGACTGGAACAGTAAGTTAATAACACCCTTCTTCTAACAATAAGCATATCTACAGTTGATTTTCTGTATCTCTTTGGGCCTTTTTACAAATATTCATACAAAGAAAGGAAACTTTTAAACAAAATCCAAGGGCAAACTCTCTTGTGTAACTTTCTAAAACAGTAGGTTTGTTGTGCACAGTGAGGATTTGCTGGCAAACACACAGAGGTTACTGTTTGAATAGGTAATGCCATGGTCCATCTAGTGCTCTTGGATGACCCAGTTGTACTTATCCCCTTGTAGGAACACCACAATGAACATCAGTGTTCATTTTTTTAGAGTATGAAGTATTCAAGAAGATCAATGTGAGAGCTAGACTATATTCCTTCCAGTTTCTGTTCAGATTTACATTTGAAAGGAATAATAACCCATCAAGGAAGACAATTTAACCAAGTTAATACTGAAGTTTTGAAAGCCAGTGCAAAGAATATAACTCCCTATGGCATTGCAGCTGTGTTGATAAACTAAGGAAGGAAGGCTCAGTTGTTTCAGATGATCTATATTATTTAACTGCAGCTGAGAGACAAAGGACAGATGTTTTGTAAATATGATTTACCTGTCAGAGATTGGCAGTGAACTAGACAAACAAGTAAAATCAAAGTTTCATGTGAAAATACTATGAAGGTGTATGTACATGTGGAGAGGTCAAGAAGAGTACTGAAGAACTAACATCACATTATATAAAGATTGTGTTATTAAAAGACATTATTTGCAAGAAGCTAAAAGCAAAAAATTATTAAAGACCTACTTCTAGCACACATAGCATATTAAGCACAGAAATTAACATATAAATCATAATCTTTGCAAAGGTGTACAAAGATTGTGATGCTGCTAATGTACTGAAAACTTCCTTTCTAAAACAGCCACATGACTGGGAAAATAAAAAGCATATATAAATTTAATTGAATTCAAGTCGAATTGTAAATTATATTTGCCTCCTTAAACATGATGTGTAATTTCCATTTCATCATCTGATCCACAGAAAAAGCATACTGAGATTGAAATACTTGACAGTGTGGTCTTGCTAGCCCCTTATCTGAAGAGCATACCTCTTTACATGGGTACATATCTTCTACCAAATTTATGATTAAATTTGTGGTTTTCTTTCCTACCTTATGGAACACAAAGTAAATGACCAGGGGAATTTTTTTTACCACCTGTGGGGACTGAAGTGGGTGCTGTTCCACTATGGTCTTTCTATCCTGCCCTGTCATCAGTACTGTTGTATATGTGTGTGCTGGTTTGAGGCTAATTGGAATATTTTGCTGAGAGAAATTAAATCCTTGGCTGTGAGAAGAAAGAAAACAACAGTGACCTATATCACTCATTCTTCTGCTGAAAAACACCAGAAGTCAAAATATAAGATAAGGCACTCACTCCTCACACACTTCTCAGTTAGTTTGTGGTTATTCTTCTCTGTCAGTCTGAGCAGCTGCATCTGCCTTAACTCTTTAACCCCGTCTAACCTTTTTCTCTAACCTCCTTATTGTCTTTTTTGACATCTTGCCTCAGATCCCTGTGGACTTATCCTGTGAGAAATACAGAGATTGATTATTGGTTATTTCTGTGGGGAGGGAGAGAGGGCGAAAGAGGTAGGAGGTTGGTCAGAAGCCTCCTGGGCAGTGTGATTGTTTTGGGAGGGATTTTGTGTTTCTATATTACCTTTAACTTGTATAATGTGCAATCAAATACCTACAGCCTCCAAAGAGCAAGAAAATGAGTTATGCTGCCATGCTGCTAGAACTTGTTTTAAAGTATGACAAAATACTGCAACCATCTTGGTGCCCCAAGAGACTGGTGAATGTGAGTCAGAATAGAATAGAATAGAATAGAATAGAATAGAATAGAATAGAATAGAATAGAATAGAGGGTGGAAGAGACCTCCAAGATTATTCAGTCCAACCTATCAGCCAGCCCTATCCAATGGCACTAAGTGCTCCATCCAGTCTTTTATTAACACCTCTAGGGATGGTGACTTGTACATCTCTGCCCTAAAACACAGCACCACAACTTCTTTGATTCTGCATCCAGGTGCTATAGCTGCGATTGGTCAACAGAGCAGATGCCTCACTGAACAGCCCATCATGTCCTTCATGTTTCAGGATGGAAAAGGTCCTATGTAAAGTTACCTGAGACATAAATATAGATGCGCAGGATTGCAGGGCACAGGATCGCAGAATCATAGAACACAATGGGCTGGAAGAGATGTTTAGAAGTTATCTAGTCCAAACCCCCTCCATCAAGCAGAGACATCCCCAGCTACATCAGGCAGCTGGTCATAGCCCCATCAAGCCTGACCTTGAATATTTCCACAGATGAGGCCTCCATCCTCTCCTTGGACAACCCATTTCAGTGTTCCATGACCCTCATAGTAAAGAACTTTTTTCTAATGTCCAATCTAAATCTACCCTTCTCTGGTTTAAAACTATTGTCCCTTGTCCTGTTGCCTTTGTAAATAGTGTGTGTCCCCCAGCTTTCTCATAGGCCCCATTTAGGTGATGGACACATGCATCTTCCAGTCTTCTCATATCTTTGACCATGAATGAAGGCTATAGTCCTAAAGACAACTTTATTACAAGTTTTTGCATAAAGAAAACTTCTGTAAACTGAATATAGCTTCTCCTGTTGCAGACATGAACACTTACTATAAAATGACAAACGCCAGCAGTGGGAATATACCTCTCCCATTCCACAGTAACCTTAGCACAGAACATGAAAATCATAAACACAAGGACATTGTAGAAAATGGAGTGGATTGCAAATTTGCCTATATATATATATATATATAAATCTTTCCATTTCTAAATAAATTGAACAGATCTGAAGAAGCTTTAATTTTTTGAAAACATGGGCTGTTTAAATATCTGAGTGTTCTCTAGCAAAATTGTTTACACATAAAACAAAATAAAAAGCCCACCTGTATAATGTGTTGCTTGATTTTCTAGGTTTACTTTTTCTTTTATTTCAGATGAAGACAAAAACACTACCTCTTTCCAAAGTTACTTATTCCTACAAAATATCTTAAAAGCTCTTGAGTGAGTAGCTTATTTGCTATCCATTTACAGAAATTGGCTATGTTTTTCTGTTATTGGAAAAAATAAACATTTTTTTAAACCCAGAATATATATTATTTGACATGTTCTATATTACAAGGAAGCACCGAGTGTGACTCCTATTAATAATAGAAGAAATTTTGATTTCAGCTCATTTGACACTTCTAGCTCTGCCCTCCAAGTGTCCTCAGCCTACTTCATATGCTTTTAACCCTAAGAGATGAAACATTGCTCTTTCATTCAGCACACTTTCTAACATTCTTAGCTCCCTTCAAATCACAAAGACTGTGAGAAAAATACAAAACACTATATTAACCAATAAATTTGCATTTAATTTCTTTTTACCTCATGACTGACATTGTTGATATCTTTAAACCTGCATAATTTAATTGGATTGTTGTTTACAGTGTTAAGGACGAATGTTTTATCTGACAGGATAGAATTCACTAGTAAGTGAACAAAGGAAATCTTCCTAACCTAAACAACAGGGCAATGACATCAGATAAAGAATTTTCCATCTGACTAGAAAATTATTAACAGCTTTTGATAAAAATCACACATGATGCCCAGATAACATCTGGGACAGATCTAAGAAGGAATGAAAGACATGGAAAAATCTGAGAGTAAAGGCTCATTGAGTGCCATAGAAATGCTCAGGCTAAATGACAGAAAATGTGCTCTTAAAGGTGGAGTGATCTGTGAGGGAAGACTGAACTCTTCATCCTTCCAAGTACATGAAGATGTGTGCCTTGGAGCCCCATGAAGATCAGAGATCAGTGATGGAAGGGCTAAGGTAGCAGTGACACAGTTAATGTACGGCACCTCCCCTAAATCATAGTCTGTCCTCAACTCTGGGATCACATGCACCAAGCAAATTGGCAAACTGAACAGCATCAGCAAAGTCAGGTAGGAGAAATTAATTCATGGAGGAAGACTATGAAGGTGCTAAATTCTGAAACATAGGCATCAAAGGTAAGAAGACGGAGCAAGGACTAGAAATGTGAGTCTTCTCTTCAAAGCGGGAGACTTGCCAAAGCAGTAAAAAGCTGGTGTGCTAGGCTTAAGTATTTCTGGTCACATTGAAGGGTACTGTAAAGGTCAATTTAGCATTCATGGGGCAGACCAAGACTGTCTTAGCAGACTGAAGTGGCTGGCAGGTGGGCTCCCACAGGGATGTTCTTCTCAGTTTGGAGGCACTAAAGATATGAATAAAAATTATGTCACTGTGAAGCTACAATATCTAGTCATTTTCCCAAGTAGCATGTCAGAGGGAAGAAGTTCTTTACAATGAGAGTGTGCAGGGAGGTTGTGGTTGCTCCCTCCCTGGAGATGTTCAAGTCCAGATTGGATGAAGCCTTGAGTGACCTGTTCTAGTGGGAGGTTTCCCTGCCTATGGCGGGGTGTTGCAACTAGATGATCTTTGAGGTCCCTTCCACCATAAATCATTCTATGATTCTATGTGTTTCAGTAAGTCTGACAGCAGAAACTACAGCACAAGCTTTTTTATCCTACTGCTCAGAAAATATATATAAAAAAAAAACAACCATCCTGATATCCAAGAGGAACATGGTTCAGATTCAGTTAAAGAAGCACTGCAGAGATTTCAGAACACACCCAAAGAAACCAGTGAAAAAAAGATTTAAAAGAATATATACAACAGGGCATATATTCTTGTACCACAGGTACAATAAGGTTCATCTGCTCAGTTTCAAGACAGTTTATAAACTAGCCTGTGAAATTCCAAATTCAAATTTTTGCTGGCCGTGTTGGCAAGAAAGTGCCTCTTGATCCTAGTAAGATTTGTATGTGGTTTAAAGTACAGCAAGCTATTATTTCAGAGGAATATAAAAAACAGAAACAAGGCTTGTGTTTATACCCTTGCTATATCATCCCATATTCTCTAAATACAGTAACTAACAACCCTACTCAGAATCCTGATGCCTCATTACAAAGCACACAGAAGGTAAAGATTAAGAAGCAAGTAAGAATGGATTTTAAATACAGCTGCCACAACAAATTATAATTATAATGTCATAGCATTAACCTCTCTGGCATAGCAAAACCTAAACAACCATGTATTTGCTCTCTGAAACAGTCATTTTCTTTGTCATATATTCATCACTGATGTCACCCTTCTGAAGTTTGTTTAAAATGTGTTGCAAATCATCTTCTTTTGCAGCACAAGTTCTAGTCAAATCTCAATTGGGTATCCTTGTGTTCTTGGTCAATCAACAAAATCAATTTCCAGCACCAAAAAGCATCATAAATGGTTTGTCTTCAGACTAGAAGCCACCTCTATGAAGTCAATTTCATTTTTAAAAAACCCCAAACACTCAAACAACCAACCAGTCTTTGACACACACACTTTTTTGAGAAGAAAATCCCGAAGTTGCTACACTGCTGTACCACCTTTAAAACTTCATTAATATTAATAAAAATAAACAAATAATCAAAGCTTGGAATCTTGGAGCCTTGCTGTACATGTCTGACTTCTAATTTCAAATGCAAGTAGTTTCATGTCTTAAAAGAATAAAAGAAAGGGCAGTGGGTAACACCATAAATACACAGAAGATGGGAAAAAGTAAATATGAAAGTTAAATGACAAAAAATGAGAGCCAGCTTTTGAAAGAAAACTTAGAGTAATAAGGAAGCTTTACCGTAACAGGCCCATATTCTGATGTCAGACAGACATAAGCCTGTGCAGAGAACATAAGAACCAGCTTTTATCTCCTGCTTAATTTCCAAATAGATCAAAAAGGATGTTTTTGGAACAGACATTTCCCTATGGAGAATTGTAGCTGATGGTCATGCAGCAGCTCATGCTACAAAAAGGATAAAAAGCAGGGATTTGGGCACAGTGCCAATTCAATGAAACCAGAAAATTCTGTGTAAGATTCCATATGTAAGTGAACCTCTTTTTGGAAAGGTTTTCAGGTCCCAAAATAGACTGGTCTGGTCAAAATACAACAAATCACCAGAACAGACAAGAGTGTGATGATCGATAAATGACTTGGCTGCACGAGAAGCAGGTCCTATCAAAAGCCTGCCATGTTTCCTGCCAGCTTGGCTGGTGACCTGAAAGGGAACAAAGCTTGCAGTGTCTCCTGACAGTCCTGCCATCTGGACAGCCTCCACATCACAAATCCTGAGGTCTCTATGGACTGCAGTTCCAGGAAAGTCCTGCCACAGAAGCGTCATGCTGGTCACTGTCTCAAGAAGTTCCCTGTGCTGCAGGTCCCAGCTCCCAACACTGTCTGACTCCTGATAAAGATGACAGTGAGCAAGTGGCCTGGGAGAATCAGGAGACAAGGGCTGAGACAACAGTGTTAGTCCTGGGTTTTCAGCTTCCTACATAACTTTAACAAATTATCTTACTCCTAAATAATTTTATCTCTTCTGTGGAGTTCTTGTTTCTGAAAAGTGTAGGTTTTTAAGAAGAATTTACTGCAAAATAGGAATTCCAGTAGATTAATCTAATTGAACCTAAAACAAGGTAAATGTTATATTAGACATTTATATTGTATATCTTCCAGTATTACTGTGAAAAAGATGGGGGATCGTGACAGACAGACAAGGAAATTTTATTTGCATGAACAGCACTTCTGCACCTCATACAATGCAAGAACAGTAAACTATGACAAGACTCAGATACAAATACAATTTAGAAAACTGCCAGTCAAGTGCTTATTTTTCACTAGAGTTCACTACAGCCTACTGTTATCATCACTCTTCCCACTTAGGATACAAGCATTACAAGTTAAAGGCTCCTTTCCTGGTAGTGTCTTCAGGATGGCTAGGGCAGGTTTACACACTACTGTGGCTCCAGTTTCTACTCTTTAAAAAACCTAGTGCTTTCTTTTCCCAAAGCATCCCAGGGCAAGCTTTTTAGCTTTCATATTTATTAAGGAAATTAAAAGCTGCAGTACTAACTTTGTGATCTTACAAATTCTCCCCAGCCTTTTCTACTCTTCTTCAGTTCTGGATCAGGATAATATGGGTGTGAAAGTCTACAGTATTCTCTCACTGTCTAGAGTCAAAATTTTCATTTTCTTCCTAGTAGCTGATACAGTGCTGTGTTTTTGATCTAGTGTGAGAACAATGTTGGTGACACACGGATGTTTTAGTTGTTGCTAATTGGTGCTTATCCTAAGTCAAGGACTTCAGCAGAGCAGGTGCACAAGAAGATGGAAGGAAAGAGGGCCAGGCAGCTAACCCAAACAAGCCAAAGGGATAAAATCCATACCACGGGACAGCATGCTTAGGATATAAACTTGGGGGAGTTGTCCAGGAGGTTATGATCACTGCTCAGCAACTGGCTGGCTATTGGTCAGTGGGTAATGAGTAATTGCTTTTTGCGTATTTTGTCTTTTGGGAGTTTTAATTTTCTCTCTCTTTTTGTATTTATCATATGTATTTATTTTATTTGATTCAAAATATTAAACTGCACATATCTCAACCCACAAGTTCTACTTTTTTCCCCACTCTTTTCCTCCCCATCCCACTGGGAAGGGGGAGGAGTGAACAAGTGAGCAGCTGTGCAACACTTAGTTGCTGGCTGCAATTAAGCCACAACATTCATGCACTCTTCAGACTGGCAGATAACACGTTTATTTTCTGATTTATATCACTTTCAAACTCAAGTGAAATGACATATTCAAATGAGAATCACTACAAAATTTGAGATAGGATTTAACTGAAATTTGGGAGTGTGCACACGTCCTTTTTACAAGTTGCCTGAGGCCTTTCATTCCCAACTACATCCCATCAAACACTTAAGCTTGCAGTCTGTTTGCACATCCATTAAAGATTTATTTCTGTCTGGGAATGATTTCCCCACCACGATGAGCTTCCAAAACTATGTTCTAGGCTATAAAAAAATCCTGCTGCTTTTGGTGAAAGAATATTCCTAAAGGGCAATCACAAAGACAGACAGTAGGCTAGATATCATAATGAAGTCAAAACAAAAAGGTCAAAACAACAGTGAAACTAAAGTGGACATAATAAGCTTAAACCACAGCAGAACAGCTGCTTACAATTGCTACATGTCCAAATCCAATCAGTGTTGGGCCTCTGCCTGTTTCTAAAATTTAATCTGCGTTTTCCACATTCTTCAGCTAGCTGACAACACAGCACCAAATGTTAACTACCACACAGCCATAAGGGTTTAGTGCCTGGGATCCTCTGAACTGACATGGTCATTCCCCTTTGTTAGCTCGCTTTTGCTGCCAAGACCTGCTGCCAACCTGTCAAAAGTCGGCTGTTTCATTCCCGCCACCGAGCCAGTTTCCAAACAGCTGTCACGAAAAACAGTGTTTGAAACCCTTCTGCCAAAAAGTTAACTATTCAAGTATTTTTTAAAAGTGGGAGGGGTTACTTAGAACTATGCATAAAGCAGACACACACATGTGTTTGCATTGAAATTATCATGCTTCTCAGATGCTCCAAGGAACGTTAGGTCGGCAGCTATATCAAGTCATGTCATTTGCTTTGCTGATTTTAGTTCCTACACAGTGAGAGATCTTCTTTGTCAGATGGCTTGCTAGCTATTTTCCGTCTTGTATTTTGGTAAATTGTGATGCAATTCTCAATCCAAATTAATTCCATACCACAGTTAATGACAAATGAGCTAATCATGATGCAGTTTTTCACAGAGGGTCCTTTGGGTTACCTATTTAAGCTGCTGTTAGTATTACACAGTCATTATGCACAAATTAAAGGATCATTATGACATATATTGAATATTTGGCTTCACAGCAGGTAAGTTCTGTTCAACACATCTAGGATGCTGAGAAACACTCTCCTTTGGTCTCCCTCCTCAAAATATAACCAGCAGGAGAAATCCCAATAGGATTACTTTATGAAAATTTCCTAGTATGACCTCCTTCATATTTACTTCTACTCCGTATTTCACAGCAGTGCCCAGTAATATAACATGATCACTTAGTGAGCATACTACTCATACTGAACCACTCTTGCAAATCCCTAATTCCCTTGTATAAAAGACATTATAGCCCATACAGTAACAACCCCAAAAGAAAAGACTACATGTTGTTTCCTTTCACTATCATCACCACTATTCCTGTCCTGACACACAGGACAAATGGATGTTGCAGGAAATAGCAAGTCTAGTTCATTCTTCTGCAAGGTGCTTTGAACTAGAGTGCGCTGAAAATTTTCCCTGAGATGTGGGGTAAGTAATCTTCTTAGGCCCAATTCCTAAGAGGCAGGTGACACACACAGATGACTACCCTAAATTCCTAAGAGGCAGGTGACACACACAGATGACTACCCTAAAGGGCACCTGGGGTACACTCGTCATAGCAGCATAGAAATAAATGCTAAAATCCTTAGTTCTTGGCAAAGTGTCCTCCAATTACCTCAGCCACCAGGGGATCATGGTATAATGTAACTGTCACTTCAGTATATACTTCTAGCTTCATTTTCTCTAGATTTGTACAAATAAAAAGGCAGAGTCAACTTTGTCTACTGCTTTTATTGCTTCACAATGTAAACATCAAGATTTGGCTTCCTGTTCTCAGGGACCAAGCAGAAAACATGATAGTGGTACAAGTCAATGGAGAGAACTGAGTTCAAACTCATATGTAAGCAATTCTGAATTCAATGACAGAAATACCCAGATCCATGTAAAAGTTAACTCTGGGTCTCAGGACTTGTATTTTTTGTGAGACTCACTCAAATGCTTTCTGACTACATATGGATAAAAGGTTGATAAGGGGGCTTTAGCTCCTTGCCACACCATCAAACGCCTTGGCAGCTGCAGTGGCATCACTAATGTTCACCTCTCCTCGGAAGCTAACTCACACAACTAATACTTTTCTAATCCCCACTCTAAAAGCCTGTGCCCAGCACCCCTGGTACACTCTGCCTCTTCTGGACAGTTTGGCATCCCTGATCCAGCTCCTTTTGCCCAGTGCAGCATCATCTCCCACACCAGGAAAGTAAACCATGTGTGCTGACTGTCAGTCCTAAGAGTTTGAAAGGTTATTCTGGAAACAAAACAGAAACAAACCCCACACTGCTCCAAAGTCCAGGAATATCTTTTAACCCTACTAAATTTTGTTGTATTACAGACAGTAAATAGTAACAGTGAAGGGCAATGAGTGGAAAAGGTGAGGAAAAAATAAAACCGAGTGCTTTCCTTTCCTCTCACTTTAGGATACTCCTCAAACTAGTAAAATTATCTCTGGAAAAGATCAAATATACAATGGAAAATGCAATTTCAGCAGCAAAGTGCAACTAATCAGAATGCAGCTGTTTCAGAATGATTCTACCTTCTCTAACAAATGCTCACATATTTTAAAATACATTATGGGTTTGTGATTTTTTTTTTCTTTTTTTTTGGTTTGGGTTGTTTTTTCTTCTAAGACAATGTTGAAGCACTGGTATGAGCTTACTACAAACTCTCAGTACACTGAAAGAAACATTGGGCCAGAAGAGACCCGCTTACTGTGTTCTGGGTGAGTAGGTTTAAACAGAACACAAATTTTCCTATTGGGAACCATTTCCCTGGCTTAGCTTGAAAGAGTCTAGTGCCTTAATCTTATTAAAAAAAAATTAAAAAAATCCAACAACACCAAGGAAACAAAGTCACAGAGTACTGAAAAGAGAATAATAATCAAAACAAAACAAAATAAACCCAGCGTGACCCATAGACTGTTCCAGTGACAGTTACACAGTGTTCTGCAGTCACACCATGGCATATTTCTAACACTTTCCATTAATGAAAAGATACACTTTTCTGCACAATTGTGACAAAAGAAGAGAAAGCACTTTTGGCTCTGAAAACACTGCTGTGAGTTCTAAATTGAGCTACAGTACAAAGAACACTGCTAACACAATTATACCTGATTTAGAAGTCCATAAATAATACATAAATTAAAAAATCACATTGAAACAGGAGATTAACTGACTCTTTAAGGTAAATGAAATACATACAAACGCCCACTTTCTTTGTGAAGTGCTATCACAGAAAGATAAACAATAGAACAGGTATGAGAGTTTTCATTTAGAAGAAACAAACACCAGAAATCCTTTCCCTCCTTAGACACACTTTTACAGAAAGTGTATTATTCAAAGCTGCTCTGATTATATAAGCCATAAAAATCACACATACTGTATCACTGGTTCACAGTTTTACAAATGCCAAGAATATTCTTTCATGAGATTAAAAATCTGGTTACATACAAAAATAATTATCTAGAAGTAACTTTATCAAATAACAATGACTGCATGAACATCCTAACTCAAAGTAACAAAACAAGTTTTTTAGCCTGCTATCTGAAAACAAAGAACAGCAAGGGACATATTTGTCAAAGACGTGACACGTGGCTGTTTTCTTTGGAATTTTTCTAGATCATTCACACAGAAAGCAAACACACAACCTTAAAATACACCAAACTGCATCAATGTAAGATAATTTTGCACTCTGTAGCAATTTAAAGACAAAACTCCAGCATAAGGCTGTCAAAATAATAGCTCCAAAGGGCCCATTTCTGTTTTCCTAGCAGCTAGCAAACTGTCAGGGAAAATGGCAGCAGGTTAAGCTTATGGGAAGCATCTTTAAAATTGTTTTTCTTTTTTCTAAAATATGAGCTCAAGCGCTACACATAGGACTGAAGTACTCCCTCTTGACTCCAAAGAAAGACTGCAAGAATCCTAGATTATCTTTGAGAAAAAATCATGAAAGTGGTATTCACCTGTCATATATACAGAGGGAAAGAAAAATGGAAAAGTAAGGTACTTTTCAGCTGAAAATAAATAAAATGGTTGGAAAGTACATGGACAGCTTTAGACTGCACTTTACAGTACCTACTATAGATGCTTACAGTAAAACAAAAAGCTGCAGGAAAGCGCATTTACTATAATTTTTTTTATATGGTAATAGTTACTCTGAAACAGCAAGCCTGACAGATGCTAACTTCATGCAGCCTTTGGATTACAGTTGACCTGCACTCAGAAGTTTCTGTACAGTAACACACACTAACTTGCTCTAATAAAAGCCTCTTTAAGCATACAGCTCTTCATAGGCCCTTTTTGACCTCTAAACAAAGAGTAGAAAATTATGACCAGTTGAAATTAATTAATTACAAGACAAACTGCTTCCTTTCTACCCAAATATTATCAAAGAGTTTTGTTTTAAATGGGAAAGTAGACTCCAAGTAATTGGAAACCAGTATATAAAAACTGTCTGCTTTTTGAGTGGTGACACATGGTCTGGCTCTCAACTTAGCTTCAGATTTTTTTATATAATCAATGCAAAGCAGTAATAGTGAAACCAAAGCGAAACCAAAGTATCATTAAATTGACAAAGCATAGTTTATTGAATGCTTAGCTGTCAAGAACATGGACCACGTCAATGCTGATTACAAAGTAAAGCTTATGTAAAGTTGATGACCTAGAATACAACCTCACCTAATTAGCCTAGAACCTTGACAGGGTCACTATAAAGAATGTAGGAGGGATTTATAAATCCTCTTTCCTGAGAGTTTATACCTGGTTCTAACTGTGTAATTCTCCCCTCACCTCCCCATTAGTTTCTATTGTGCACTCATCTAAAAGTCTCAAAAAAACTTTCTCAGAACTGCTTTGGAGAAAGAACCTAACGAAGGAACAAGTGTCTTACTGTCTGCCCCTGCAGATACCATTGCCCACTACTTTCTTAATCATAGTCAATGACAAGATTCACATTTTAAGGAATGATTAAATTATCCAGGAAAATAGAGAGGCTATGTCAGAATTGCAGAACCTAGGAGCATGTCCTGGCACTTGGGTCTGGGCCAGCTCCTCTGCTACATCCTTAACATGCAAAGGGATAACACCTGAGTGTAAAATAACCCTTTCCCTGAGGAATAAACTCAAGTATATTGGCCAGGGAGCAAACCTAAACAAATAAGGGAGTAGGACTCCCTTACGAGACAAGTATAGTAACTAGCAACAGCTTGACAAGCCATGCTTCATTCAACCTCTGCTCCCTTCTACCGAAGCTTTCCTCACTGTCAGGCTATTTGTGCAGATAGCTACATCCAAAGGTATGTAAAAGCAACCATGTGAGACAGAGTACTGACACAAAAATAATACTAAATGTCATCTCACTACTTTTTCAGTCTCAGTTTTGTAATTATGCATAGCATCATTTTGACTATCTGGTGCCAATGTCCGTGATTCCAAACCAATCTGCTTTTTTTTCTTTTTTTCCCTTTCTCTGCTTTAAAAAAAAATAAATTCCAAGTTTCTAGGGACTGCACTATCAATTTCTAATGCCACAGGCCATCAAAATAGGTGAAATTTGTTCTTCACCACTTTTATTCCATTATTTAACACTGACAAGTAAGGATCATCATCTGACTCCACAGTCTCAGTGAGGTCCTTATTACTATCATGCTAGTTTCCACTAAACAATTTTAAACCAAAGAGTAAGAATTCAAAGTGACATGAGTGCACATGAGCTTACAAACTGATCCTTTTCTCATCTTGAGTCATATTTCAGTGGGCAGTTTGTGTATAAAACATTGCATATTTTTTCTTCTCCACTGACAATTTTACCAAAACCTTCTTTGCTTCCAGGCTGTTATTTGTCTTAAAACCAACAAGTATATATTTCCGGATGAAGGACCATACACTTAAAATTTTCAGCCAAAGAGTTCTTTCAAGGTTAGCAGAGAAAGAAACATATTCACACTCCTATGCATCTGAACACATCCTTTAATATCAGTTGTTGTGGACAGTATCTTAGGAATTGCCATCTCAATGCTTTTAAATGAAGTTATATTTGTTTAGGCTTCCCTTCAAACCAAGTTCAGTATTGGGAATGTATTTTCCAAATTGCTTGCTTTTTCAGGAATCATCTAAAGGTCTAATTGTATTAATTGCACTTTCTGTTTAGGCCTGAGACTAAACCGAGCATCTCATCAGAATTCATTTCCAGAAGTCTGCTTTAGCCAGGAACTGAATTACAGACTACTAGCACTGTGCAGCATAAGCATATGCATAAGAAAGTGAATTCCAACTAGTTTATATATTCATTAAATTCCCTAATTCATCCATTCTGCTGCAAACTTTCTGCATTTCAGACATTTCACTGATCCTCAGCTCTCTTACCCAAAAGTGAATTACACAAGCCTTTTATGTATGAGTCATACATGCAGGAGAATTTCAGAGTGAAGTGCTCAGAGGTAGACAAGAGTAGCAGGGATTAACTTAATAATGCTTCTGAGAAAGTTCTATTGAAGAACGACTTCAGAGGATAATTTTAATCAAAAATTTGCATTGTGAAGAACCCATACAAGACAAAGCGTGCCCTCAGGAAGGAGAAGAATCATTAAACCCTACACTCTTCTTCTTGCATCTTTTGGGGCTGCAGGTATGTCCCTAACACAGTACAGTTCTATTTAGCTCACTATTTAGTTCCACTTGGGGTCACAAGGAGAAGTAAAAGCAGGGCAAACACTTATTCGTCCCCTGTTACTCACCTACTCTCCAGCTATTTTCCTAGCATTTTGACAACCTTATATGACCTCTCCACTGAGCAGCATCTAATTAATTCCTCTTAAGAGCACTTGATCAATCTTCCTCTCAAGTTATGTAATGCAAAGGTGGGAAGGATATGTTCCCCTTACTTCCTCCTCAAAAAGTGATGCCAACCCCTCTAACTCTTGTCAACATTTTTATGCTCCTGCCAATAGCACTCTAGAGATAAAAACAAAGCCACAAGTATCCAACGCTGAGTGCAAAAACCTCTTGAGTAAAATACAATAATGTCACAGTTAAAACTGTAGTAAGTCATTAGTAATACACTACTACTACTAAGACAGAAAACTTGGCATGTGATAATGAAGTACCGTATTAAATAGCAAACAGAAAAGAAATCCAGGCCCACAGGATTATACACTGGGAACAAAAATATACTAACAAATAACAGATTGATTGATCATGAAGCAGATTTCAATATTATAATTATCTCACACTATTCTTTAAATATTCTTTGTAACACCGTTTACTGCTTGCCACCACATTTATAACAGACTTTCTTAAAGGTCAAATTGTACCAGAAAACTCTCTCAGTATTAACTGAAGTTTGTGTATGTGTTAAATGTGCTTCACATAAGCCATCTGGACTACTAGAAGGAAGATACCATTGAAGAGAAATCTACCACATGAATTTATACTGATAGTACTGCTTATGCCATATGTATTTAAACTCAATTACCCTATGGTAAATGATGTCTGCTGGATCCATCAGCGATTGGATCTAAGCATCTTTGCACAGTTAACTTTTAAGCCTTTTAAAAAAATTAGGACAGTGTACATTTCTCAAAAATCATCAATCTTTGGGTGTGTTTTTTTAATTGAAGTTATTATTGAAATTCAATAAATCTTAAGAAAGGTATTTCCATGGAATATTGTCTTTTTAATACTGTCAGTCTGATACATGAGCTCTTTCTAGTGTGAGAACAACTTACAAATATAGTATCTGGCCATCATATTGCATTGTGCTCTTCCTTGGAACTGAGACTCAGAAAAAAACACATAAACCTGATTTACATTTCATGACTGAACTAATTTAATGGCAATACAAAGAAAAATAAGCCATTTTGTTTTGTCAAACAGAATTCAGGATGCAAAACCCAGGAAAGGCAAAAAAAAAATCTTATGGATAATAAAGTATAATAATATAACCTATTAAAGCTACTCAGTTATTAATTTTTTAACAGCTAAGGTGAAGAATCTCAGAGATTTGAAAATCAGTAAAACCATCTTCTAGGAGACGTGCAATACAGTGCAAAGCAGTTATGGCTGGTGATCTCATGAATGAAATGCAGAGGGAAAAAAACCCTTCTTGTTAAGAAAACAAAAAGTACCTTAGTAATTATAGAAAAGTTTCTAGACCATGAGTGAATTGGAAATTAGTAATTGCCTAAATCAGTAAGTACAAGACATACAGAAATGAAATGAAGAAACAGCGAAGATACACAGAACAGCGAAGATACAGAGGGATTGTAACAGGAGACTGCAGATAATAAAAAGGAAGAAATAAACAACAACAAAAGAAAAGGTTGGATTGAGTCTTATTTTCAATTTACCATACACCGCAAGTTTTTTCTTTTTAAAAAAACAAAACCAAATTCTGATTGTCTTTTCCTAGCACATCCTTCATGTGACAGCCTGTTTGAGCTGCTTTATACCTGTCTGGCCTTACCAAGACACAGCTCTCCATTACTACATTGTCATATGATAATGGCCCAGTGCTGTGGTGCAACCTTGAAAGAAGTACACTGCATGGAGAAATAAGACAAGTGATAACTGTATCACCTTGTCCAGCTTCTTTTAGATAACAGGCTTTATAATAATTTTTAATTGCATGTTAGAACTACTTTTGCCCTCACTATTCCAGTTTGGCAGCCACTTCAGAGTGACTTTATAAATACTCACTTTCATGGCTATAAATGGAGCCACTCAGAAATTCTCTGGCAAAACAAGAGTCACAGTGGAAACAGACATCAACTGAATCTAACCTGATTTAATAAGCCACTTTGGATTTAGCCTTCAAAAAGCTGAAATGAAATTCTGCCTGACTTCCCAGTAGGTGACTGGAAGCCTGGAGTACCAACATCCCCAAAGTTTGGGTAGCTAGCCCTGAGCAGGGACTTTGGACAACCCTGATACATAACCTGCACCAGTGCCAGAAATCCTGAAGTTTTTAATTATCTTGACTGCAGGTGTCCAGAAGCCTGACAGCTTGGGAAGCCTCGCACAGGAAGATGAATCATAGAATCACAGAGCTGTTATAAGCCTGTTATGGCTGCACAACCTGAGCCATTTGAGGCTTCGTTAAACAAGCCAATGACTTTCACATGTGCTTTTGCCATTCTCAGTACTGAGTTAAGGGGTGTAACAAAGCAGGCCTGGCAAGGAGGTCTGTACTGGAAGGGGAATATCCTGCTTTGTAGCATCTGTCCCTACTTTCCACAATCCCTGTCCCCTATCCTATTAATGTAACATTACCTTCCCTCTTGCACCAGCTCAAGTGCTTACTGATCTCTCACTGAAGTTATTTGATGAATTATTCTCATACCATAGAAAAGCACTGTGGTTTTTGTCTTGAGGGTGGAGGCCTAGGGCCAGTTAGCTAACTGCCAGTTTGGTGAGCTGAACTGACTTAGTAAGCAGCCTTCTATATCCTGTGAAGCAGATGTCAAGACCAAACAGGGAAAGTGTCTGTTCAACAACATTAAGCCTGTCCACTTTCATGCATGGCAGTCCTCTTCCACTACAGAACCTACTTGACTTCCAAAGAACTTTCTTCTCCCTAGCTCCGGAGCACAACTTCATTCAGGCTATTTTAACTTAGTTGTCAAAAGCTACCATTTTTGTCTCATTTTCCCACAGAATCATACTCCTAAAGATTTGCATACTGTATGATATGCATTCTCATTTGTGAGTGGATAGTTGTTTCAAATTCTTTTTCTTCACAGGCTGACAATACCCTATTTGGAAATCTTTAATTTATATGATAATGAGTGATTATATATATTTATTTTCATACCAGCTCCATGCTTTAGAGACCTCTTCTGGATTTTTTGTTTTGTTTTGTTTTTCAATTTATAAGGTAAGGCTGTTGGGGTGACATCATGGTCTGTTTTGTCCATGATGGTAACTGGCAAGCAAACTCCCTGTCTTTAGCTGGATCAAAAAAAAAAAATTCTTATCTTCTCCCAGTTCTGTTGAAAAAGTCAAGAGAAGGAGCAGTTGGCTGGGCACCTGGCAGCCAGGCAAGGTCAATTTACCATATCTTCATTGTATTCTTTCACAAAATATCTATTTTTAAGAAAGATACGTACATGCCGGAACATGTCCAAGAAGGGCCACGAGGATGCTCAGAGGGCTGGAGCTCCTCTGCTATGAAGAGAGACTGAGAGAGATGGCGTTACTCAGTCTGGAGTTGAGAGGGCTCTTGGGACACCTCATTGTGGCCTTCCAGTATCTGAAAGGGGGCCTACAGGAAAGCTGGTGAGGGACTGTTTACAATACCAGGTAGTGATAGGACATGGGGGAATGGAGGGAAAATGGAGGTGGTTATATGCAGATAGGATGTTAGACGTTCTTTGTCATGAGGGTGGTGAGACACTGAAACAGGTAGCCCGCGGAGGTGGTCAAAGCCCCATCCCTGGAGGCTGGACAGGGCTCTAAGCAACCTGATCTAATGTGAGCTGTCCTTGTCCACAGCAGAGGGGTTGGAACTGGGTGACCCTTGAGGTCCCTTCCAGCCTTGACAATTCTATGATTAAAAGGGCAAATATAACACCTATCTTCAAGAAGGGAAAAAAGGACGATCCTGGGAACTACAGACCAGTCAGCCTCACCTCTGCCTGGCAAGATCTTGGAGCAGATCCTCCTCAAGGCTCTGCTAAGGCAGATGGAGAACAAAGCAGAGGTGCCTGATGCCATCCAGCATGGCTTCACCAAGGGCAAATCATGCCTAACAAATTTGGTGGCTTTCTATGATAAAGTCACAGCAACAGTGGACATGGGAAGGGCAACTGATGTCATCTACCTAGACCTGAGTAAGGCCTTTGACTCTGTCCCACATGACATCCTGGTCACCAAGCTGAAAAAACACGGACTTGATGGGTGGACAACTTGCTGGATAAGGAATTGGCTGGATGGTCACACACAGAGAGTGGTGATCAAGGGCACAATGTCCACCTGGAGACCAGTGACAAGTGGCGTCCCTCAGGGGTCAGTGCTGGGACCAGTGCTGTTTAACATCTTTGTCAGCGACATGGACAGAGGAATGGAGTGCACTCTCAGCAAGTTTGCAGATGACACCAAGCTGTGTGGCACAGTTGACTTGCTGGACGGCAGGGATCCATCCAGAGAGACAGGCTGGAGAGGTGGGCCCAGGCTAACCTCATGAAATTTAGCAAGGCAAAGTGTAAGGTCCTGCACCTGGGTCGCTGCAATCCCAAGCACAAATACAGGCTGGGTGGTGAGTGGCTGGAGAGCAGCTCTGAGGAAAAGGACCTGGGGGTCTGGGTGGATGAGAAGCTCAACATGAGCCAACAGCGTGCACACTCGGCTCAGACAGCAACTGTGTCCTGGGCTGCATTAATAGAAGCATTACCAGCAGGGAATCCCCAAGGGAGGGGATTCTCACCCTTTACTCTGCTCTTGTCAGACCCCTGTACTGTGTGCAGTTCTGGAGCCTCCAACACAAGAAGGACATGGAACTGTTGGAGCGAGTCCAGAGGAGGGCCACGAAGATGATCAGAGGGCTGGAACACCTCTGCTATGAGGACACGCTGAAAGAGTTGGGGCTTTTCAGCCTGGAGAAGAGAAGGCTTCCAGGAGACCTTATAGTAACCTTCCACTATCTGTGGGGGGCCTACAGGAGGACTGGGGAGGGACTGTTCACAAGGTCTTGTAAAGACAGGACGAGGGGGAACGGGTTCAAATTGGCAGAGGGGAGATTTGAACGGGATGTTAGGAAGAAATTCTTCACAGTGAGAGTGGCAAGGCACTGGAACAGGTTGTCCAGGGAGGTTGTGGCTGCTCCCTCCTGGAGGTGTTCAAGGCCAGGCTGGATGAGGTCTTGAGCGACCTGATCTAGTGGAAGGTGTCCCTGCCTATGGCGGGGGGTTGGAACTGGGTGATCTTCAAGGTCTCTTCCAATCTAAACCATTCTATGATTCTATGATAAGTGAAGGAGATACTTAAAAAACACAGTTCCAAGAAAAGACAAACAGCAGCACTGGAATTATTCTTTCCTTCCCCTTAACAGCAAAACTTTACCATTTCAAGATTCTCTTAATGATAAGATTTACTTCTGTAACTTTAGAATGGAATGCAAATATTTCACAGATTTAATGGTAGCAGTAATACCACTGATACATATATTAGCAATACTGTATTTCTACAAAAAAAATTGAAAGTCATTAATAAGGACCAACAACACAAGAATAATTTTCAACTACCTAAGTTGTACTAGCTACTCTCTTATAATATAAACTATATTTTCTTTTGCAGAACTCACAAGGTGGCCACAGTTGCTTGAGAAACCCATTTTCTAACATGTTCTTTTTAAAAAATCTAATGCCTGAGGTACCCAGTATGAATTATACACCTAATACAATACTCATTCATTTCAAAGTAAACAAATGTAACAACATCAAATCCAAGACTACTAAATACTTCCATAAGTCTAGTCTCAGATCTAGTCATACTCATACAAAAGCCGAATCTCATTTTTTTCTCTAGCATAATTTGGTTCATCTTCTGCCATCCACTGACTGAGAACCTCAAAGGCCTTGCTGGAGAGACTGTGGGCATAGTCACAGGTTTGAAATTTTATTCATAGCTATTTAGGCTCCTGTACCCAAGTAATATTTCAACTTAATAGTCTGTACTTACATTTAAGTCACTCTGTTAGTACTGTAGTTTTTATTAGTACACACTCCATAAATCCAGAATACATTCACATCTTGTATATTCTATACAGTCTGGACCACTCCAACCACATAAACTATAGCATAACTAGAGGAAGCATAACCAGAGAAAGTAAGAACTTAGATATAGACCAAGCACAATGAAACTTCAATATTGAGAGAGAATAAAATAGAGTAAGACACTGTAAATATGGAAATATCTGTAAATTGGACAGTATTTTTTAAATTGTTTATCATAATATAAAAAGCAAATAGTGTCCTTAAGTATCAGGCAGGAAGTTTATAGTAAGACTGTGCATTGTTATCACAGCATATTAAATTTTGGAACTTTTTGATACGGGTTTTGCCCCCAGCTTTCACTGCTGCTTTCCCAGATTTAAGGGGTTGCTATTTCCCCAGATCTTTGTCCCCTCTGCCAACCCAGCTGCAGGGTGTTGCCGCCTCTCATCCAAGGATGCTGAAGTAAGGCTGTTTTACAAAGGTTTTGTGAAAAAGTCACAAAACTGATTTAGACCATCTTGACAGACCTCATCAAACAACTGGCTACATGCCTTTCAGTTGGCATTTTGGCAGTGAACACTGGTTGGTGGAGATGGGAAGGCAGTGTCCCAAACTGTGTGAACTGCAGGAACCCAAGCAGTCATTTTCCTGTTCTGCAGGACAAAATTCACCTTCAGGACACATGAACCAGTATTATGCAGGTGTAAGGCAAAAATAGGAATGATGGTGCAGAGCTGTGAAGTGCACGGACAGCTGGCACATCAGGCTGGAGCAGGAATAGTTGCCCATTGCTATCTGCTCTCACTGCTCTCACTGGTAGCAAACATGCAGGGAACGCCACTGAATGTGCACAGTCTGTGCACATTAGGGCAGGGAAAACCAATCTGAACCTAAGGTCTGCTAATTTCCAGCATTTCTTTTGGCCACCAGTTTAACCCCAACCTCGGAAAAGTTGTTTTGTGGTGAAGCTCAGTTAGCATGAATGAGTAAAGTCAGGAGGAAAACGCAGCTGTAAACCATCAGTCAGTCATGGACAATTCCTTTTCCACATCTATCTTCCCTTTTCATGCTCCCATGTGGGACACTGTAGGTTCTTAGCCTTCTCCCAGCTGAAATAAATGCATAGTGCTGATACCTGACTATAATTTGGAAGCAGAATTTGGTGAAAACTACTCATGCTAATTACTGAAATAAGACTTACTTTTCCCTCAGTTATGCTCACTATGTGTTATGCAGTTATTCTTATTATGTGTTATGTGTTACGCAGGTCTCCTTTTCCCAGTTTCCTGTGGGAATTTCAAGTCATAGATCACTGCAGTATACTAACAACACCCTGTTGTTTGGCAAGGCAGCTTTGGAGTTCAAAAGTAGCCTTTTCTTAAGTGACAGTTTGGTTTGGTTCTTCATACGAGCACTGCATTCTTTTAGTTTTGTTCTTACATAGTTCAGGTCTTTCTTCTTTATTTTAAAGAAGTTAAACAGGAAACAACACAGATACAGAAAGAAGCACAATTTTTAAGCGGTTCTTTTCAAATCAGAAATTAGGATTTTGTTTTGTCTACAGCAACCAAGTAATAATTTATTAATAAATAAGAGACACGAGAAAGTCAGAAAACAATCATATTATACAAACCTCCATGAAAACAAGCATGGGCCCTTAAATGCCATCAGTCTTTCTTTAATGCAATTGTAATGTAGTAGGTGAATAGTTCCAGTATCAAAATTAGCTCTGTCTGCTCATAGTTTAAAGCAGGTAGATAGATAAAGTTAGAATGCCACTGTTCAGTGGATACTTGAGATGTTACTCTTTTACTATGTATGCAACCCAGGTAGATGGTTAGTATCTTGAAATAGGTTCAAAAAGAGCAAGCTAAATGGAATTGCAACAGACAGATTTACAGTTCTATGATCCACAAGTAAAACTGGTATTATTTAGTGAGGCGGGTTTTTTTGGGGTGGTTTGGCTAGTTGTTTTTAAAAATATATATATTTATTGTCTTTCATAAAAACTCAGGAGTAGAACCCAGTTCTCAACAGACTCAAATGATCACACTGGGAAAATATGCAGATATGATATACAACTATAATGTCATATCATAACTTACGCTGTGCATGCAAGAAGAATATAGAAAGGAAGCAGTAATAAGGAAGTTTACTTAATGATACAAAGAAACAACAGCAGCATGAATAGCCTCCTTCTTTTTAAGTAAGCGAAGAGGAGGTAAGGTTGGCTCTTGACTGTACATTTTATGCTGTTTAAGGTCTGACAAACATGGATTGAGAATGATGAGCTTGTTATGGTTCTCAGATGTCTGTGTACTTCACATGACTCTACAAGCTCTGTCTCCCATATAGGCAAGATTTGTTGACACCAGATTTCAAATGTGTTGAATAAAGTTACACGATACAGTGATACTCACAGCAATCATCTTCACCCTAAAACCTCAAATAGTCTCTTGGATTGCCTGGGTCCAAACCAGAAAGCAACTTTAGTATGAATATTTTAAGATGGTTGAAGCAAGCTCTGTCAACCAGAGAAGGTAGGTACTGGTCTGAGACATTTGTAACAGCTTCTTTTAATGAAAGTATATACTTCAGCCACCCATACTGTCACATTCTTGAAGACGTCTTCCACATGAAGGAATATACTATGAAAGCAAATGCTACAAACCCTCTTCTTTTTCTCTCTCCCCTTCCCTCCCCCCCAACACCAGTTTATTTACTTTCAAACAATTATCCTTCACGTATGAAATCTTATAAAAAATAAGATGCCAGTATCAATAATTCAACTAAGTGAGTGTCATATCATGTAGGACAAAGAAAGAACAATTGTTTAGTTTTGTGCTGTTGAGGTCTGTGCTCTCAGCTGACCACTAAAAAGAATCTATTGGACACCTGATTCTTAAGTAACTCCACACCTGAAGGACACTGCAGGTCCTTATTGTACGTCCCCTTTCAGGGAAAGATGTTCATCATCAACTAGGAATAGATCCTGACACTTTCACAGATGGATCTGAAAACCATCTCATGGCCAACAGTGTGAATTGCTATACCACAATTAACTACGGCAGAGGTAGCCACACTCCTAACAAACAAACAAAAAAAACTCCAAAACAAAAGAAAAATATTAAAACCTCCAAACCAATATATTTATATCTTACAATCAGTCTTAGAATGATGAAAAGTCTAGCATAGTCTGGTATGAGCATATGATCAAAAAAATAAAATTAATTAAATAAAATACTATAACCTATAAAATAAAGTACTAGAAACTGACGCCTGTCACCTAGTTAACCACATGTTCAAGGTTTCAGCTTTTCACACTGACTTCCACTGCATTTTACTTTGCCTTTTGAAAGCTTACAAATGCATACAGTTATTCTGCCTGATGGTGTCCTTTTATGCTAACAGCATTTCAATTACTTTAGCCTACACACCAACCTACCATTGAGGAGATAAATACAGTATTCTTTGTCTAACTTGCTCCTTCTGAACTTGCTCAGGAATGGAAGGCTTGATATTATGAGGTAGTTATATAGGCTACAACTGGTGAATCTAAGGTGAATTTCTTCAGTGTTTGGAATACAGTACATTTCCAAGTGAAAGAACGTTTCACTGCAAAAAGTGATTGCTTTTAGGCAAGAGTGGTGTCTGTTTTTCATGATTTTGTGAAACAGCAAACAGTGTAAGTCAGACTTAAAGGATTTAAGCTGATATTCCCTTAGAATATTCCAAACACCAAATGCTAGTGATGCCTGTGAACGCCTTTCAAATGACTCTAATAAATATTAGCCCTCTGCAGCAATTCTAAAGTCCTGGATTTACAAGGCTTCTCACAGAGACCACTGAAGCAGGTTAGCACCTAAATAATGGCACTAACTGTCTCAGAACTAGGGGTGCTAGAGCGCACTTCTGTCTGTTTTGTCTATAGGCCTACTGCCCATGAATCTGTCTTTTAGAATTTGCATTCACAAGCTCTCATGAAGAAAAAAAAAACCCACAACATTTTTATGTCTGCTAGAAAGTGCTTTCACCTGTTTTAAGCCACTCTTCCCCTAAGTTCAAATGCCATGCAGTTCCAGTACTACAAGATTTGATGACTGACAGCTTTGTGTCTGTAATGTTAAAACTTTCCACTAGTCTTCTGCTCAAAATGAGTAATTTCTGCAATGCTAGTCCTTAATAACAGCTGTTTCTCCTTCAACAACGTAGTGGTCCCTCTCTGTTCGTCTGCTATTGTTCCTGGGTTGTGCAAATTGGACCTGGACACAACTGCCAAGACATGGGCACACCAAAATTGTAAAAAAACCAACAAAATACAGAGCATATATTCTCTGTTTTGTTCTCAATATCTTTCCTGATGATGCCCAACTTTTTAACAGCTTTTTTTTGGCAGGTGTTACTACACACTTGGCTGATGACATCAGGGAATTACCGATGATGACTCCAAGACCTTTACTAATGTAGCCCTGTCATAATCAGTGCTGAACTCTCCGTGGGTGACATGCATAAAATAGTTCTTGTTTGAAGTTGTCTGTAAGTGGAATTGCAGTCTGTGTTCACTTGGGCTCTGTTTTCCCTTGACAGATGAAAAAATTCAAACAAAAATGTGAAACCTGACACATTAATGTTGTCAAGGAAGGTAGCTACAGTGTCACCTGCCTTTATGTCCTGCCTAGAACTAGCAAGGTACACCATATAAGAATTGCAAAAAGATAAAACAAAGTACATCAGGACTGGCAGTGTCAGGCAGGCAGATACTGAATATACAAGCTTAAGGGTCTATGATAGACCTTTCATTAACTGGCATCAGCTTTCTGCACATTTTCCTCTTTCAATTACTGAGAAGAGCTCATAGTATGTAATTTACTAGATTTAAAGTTACCATCTGTAGAGATGCAGGATATAACAGTACTTCAAATTTCAATATTGTAAAATCTCTGCAGTGTTTTATTTTAAAAATGAAAGTAATACAATTAAAGAAGAAACATTTAGAAGCTGTGTCTTCTGATTATCTGTCAGACTGACTACTAACTTCGGATCATTCTAAAATTCTAAGAGCATGGTATTTTCCTTTCCTCCCATACTATATAGTGTCACCTCCTTGCTTGCTGTCCATCTTTTTTCTTCTTTAGGAAGTGAATCTCAAGAAAGCATTAATTCCTTCCTCTAAAATTAAAAAAAAAAAAAAAAGCCACTTTTTGAAAGGTCTCTGCTTATAGCATGAGGAAAACTTTGGACAATTCAATCACTTAACAGCAAATTAGCCCATCAAAACAATCCAATTCGAGGTATTTAAATAGCACTCATTACCAAAAGCATCCATTCATCTAGCTTTTCCCAGAATGGCTGAACTCAATAAGGCAATCCAGACCACTGTTCTAGCAATTACCAGAGGATTAGCTACTCCCTACCTAAGGCTTATCAAAAAGTACTATGAGGTTGAAAAAGCCATACACCAGACGAGCTGAATTAAAGAAGTTGGTCTGTGTAAGAAGGTTAAGATGTTAAGATGCATTGGCTATAGGAAGAAAGCTGACAATGAGAAACAGGGATAGATTCTAGACTGAAAAGAACAGAGCAGAAACATTTAGGTAGTACAGATGGGTCTTCAGCAGGAAAACCAAGGTTAGCAACTAGTATTGCCTGGTTTTGCACAGCCATGTGAAAGCAAGCTGAAGCCCTGAGAAAGAGTCTGGGCACAGTGCCATGCTTTCTTGAGCTAGAGGGCAGGCTGCCAGCCTATACTTCTAAGTCACAACAGATTTCTCCTGACAGCATCTCTGTGAAAGAGGAGTATTAATTCTCTCATTTTAAGAAGGCACAATTATTACTCTCCTTAGGGTTAGAGGAAAGACAGTAGGAAAATATGATTAGGACCTTATATTTTATTCAGTTTTGATTAAAGTTTCCTATTTAAACTAGGTCTCCCAGGATGTAAGATCTGGGAAGGTTCACGGCAGCTTTTTTTTTTTTTCAGTGGAAGGAGAGGAAACACATAAGAAGTCTCCTGGGTGTTTTGCCATTCAATCTTCAGAAAAAAAAAAAACCAACAACTTTTATTGATGTGTCTATTCAGGGGAAAAAGTTATTGTTCTAGTACATTATTTCAGCTTCAGAAATAGACTGCCCACCTTCATTATCTATAAATACCTATCCTTTGATTTTTCACAGTATTTGCAGATAGTTTGTACAGAAGAAAATTAATTCAACATACTAAAATACAAAAGGACAAAGAAGAATTGAAAAATGCACATGTATAAGGAATGTTTTACAGAATAAACATTCTTCACAGAATCACAGAAACATTCAGATTGGAAAAGACCTTTGGGATCACCAAGTTCAACCGACTGCCCTACTCTACAAGGTTTAGCCCTAAACCATATTCTGAAGCATTATATTCAAACAAACTTCACCATTATCAATAACAAAAAGTATCTTATGAACTAAATTCATGCCTCCCATACCTCCAGATCAACGCAAAGCACTGGTAAATAACTTCAGTGTGTACTTGGTCTCTGCTGTTTCCCTGGTGTGCTATTGCTACTATACCAGGAGAGGTTTAGATTGGATATTAAGATAATTTTCTTTACTGAAAGAGTGGTCAGGCATTGAAACAAGCTGCTCAGGAAGTGGTGGAGTCACCATACCTGGAAGTGGTTTTTTGTGTTTTTTTCCAACCTACGATTCTATGATTCTTTATCAGAGTGGCATTTACACCCCAGATGCACTGATCAACTTACATAGTAGCTGATTCAGCTGTCCCAATTTCTGAACTGCATGCTGAATCTTTCACAATAGTTAGAAGTACATTTATTGCTTTGTTCATACCTAAAATAATAAGGATCAGAGGTCACAGAATCACAGAACCATGGAATTGTTTGGTTAGAAGGGACCTTCAAAGAAAATTTAGAGCAAATTCCTGCTATGGGCAGGAACATCTTTCACTAAGTCAGGCTGCTCAAAGCCCTGCTCAAAGCCTAAATCAGCCCAATCTGACCCTGAACTTTTCTAGGGATGGAGCACGCACAGTTCCTCTGGACAGCGCATTCCAGTGTCTTACCACCATCATTGTAAAAAATGCCCTCCTTCAGTCCAGTCTGAACCTACCTTCCTTCATTTAAAACCACTGTCCCTTATTCTGTCACTATTAGGCTTCGATAAAATGTTTCTCTCTGTCTAGTTTATAAGCCCTCTTTATATATTGAAAGGTCATAAAAAGGTCTTCTTGGAGCCTTCTCTTCTCAAGGCTGCCCCAACATTCTCAGCCTGTTTTCACAGGACAGGTGTTCCAGGCCTTTGCTCATTTTTGTGGCCATCCTCTAGACTCACTCAAACAAGTTCATGTTTGTCTTGTGCTGGGGATCCTAGAGCTGGGCACAGTATTCCAGGTGGAATTCTACCAGGGCAGAGTAGAGGGACAGAATCATTTCTGTTGATCTGATAGCCCCAATTCTTTTTTTTTTTTACATAACCCAGAATATATTGGATTTCTGGACTGCAAGCGAACATTGCTGGGTCATGTCCAAAGTGAAAGGAGGAATATATAGAATTTGGAAAAGTTGGTGCAGTCTTAAAAACAGCAGCAACAACACCTTCCATAAATAGTCATCTATAAAATGATTGTGGATTTCCAAACTTTATTTAGGAGCACAAGGAAGAGACTATATTACCTAGCTGCACCTAAAAGAATTACAACATATTTAGAATCAATTTAATGCTCAAAGCAGCCATAACTTTCTGTCCCAGCAGTCAAATGGGTATGTCCATGAACATCTATGGACTTCTCAGTAAATCTAATTTCTATTGCAATAGAAACAAAAAGCAGGCAGAAGTTCCTCTGTAGGGAGAAGTAACCCTAGCAATTCTGCTCAATACCAGGAAAAAAACCCTACCTAGTCCAATTAAGATGAAATAATGACTTATTCATACTTGCCTATATGAAGAACATACATCATCTGTGGTAACAAGAACTTCTCACCAGTGGCCTACACTACAAGCAACGACCTGTTCTATTGAACAGAATAAATTTCAGTTCTCTTTGCAGTATGGAGTGTTTAATATATGTAAATATTAGAACTTATATACGGGGATCAATTACACAAATTGAATATTCACAAGTTCATGGGCTCTGATGAAATGCACACAAGGGTACGGAGCGAACTGGCTGGTGTTGTTGCTCTGCCACTCCGCATCATCTTTACCAAATCGTGGCAGATAGGAGAGGTGCCTGAGGACTGGAGAAGAGCCAATGTCACTCCAGTCTTCAAAAAGGGCAAGAAAGAGGTTCCAGGGAACTATAGACTAGTCAGCCTCACCTACATCCCTAGAAAGATGATGGAGTGGCTCCTTCTGGAGGGCATCTCAAGGCACTTGGAAAAGAAGACGGTTATCAGGAGTAGTCAGCATGGATTTACCAAGGGAAAATCATGCTTGACTAACCTATAGCATTCTATGATGACATAACTGAATGGGTAGATTCAGGGAGACCAGTGGATGTAGTCTACCTGTCCCTCCTGGACTGAGGAGCCCAAAACTGAA
The DNA here is from genome assembly GCA_013396835.1 of Psilopogon haemacephalus. Lineage (NCBI taxonomy): Eukaryota > Metazoa > Chordata > Aves > Piciformes > Megalaimidae > Psilopogon > Psilopogon haemacephalus. The sequence continues at coordinate 390,772 of VWZI01000754.1, forward strand.
CGCAATATTTCAGGTGAGGTCACACCAGGGCAGAGGGGGAGGAGAGCCTCCCTCAATCTGCTGGACACACTCTTCTCAATGCACCCTAGGATCCCATTGGCCTTCTTGGCCACAAGGGCATATTGCTGTCCCATGGATAGCTTCTTGTTCACCAGGACTCCCAGGTCCTTTTCCACAGGGCTGCTTTCCAGCAGATCATCTCCCAACCTATACTGGTGCAGTTTATTATTCCTTCCCAGATGCCAGGACCCTGCACTTATCCTTGTTGAACCTCATTAAGTTTTCCTTTGCCCAGCTCTCCAGTCTGTCCAGGTCTCACTGAATGGCCACACAGTCTTCAGGTATCTCAGCCAAGTCTCTTAGTTTGATATTGTCAGCTTTTAGTAGTTTTCTTGTTTTAAACCAAAGAAAGGTTATTGTAATACTTAACATGGGGACCAATTTACTTATATTCTGCCTTCTGATCTATTGGAGTCCATCTTCCTTCATGTTTGTAACAGACAAATTTCTTTGATATAGGGAAAAAACATTAAAAATACTCTGCTCTTAATCAGTAAGTACCAGAGATAGGAGTACTGAAATGTCAGAAAATCAGTGCTCCTTTGGGAACTTACACACATGAGCTGTTACTAATGCAGCTCAATTCATCTGCTATCAGCAGGTAAGCTCACAGTTTTTGAGTCTCCTAATTCTTAAAAAGATAAGATCAGGAAGTAGGAGTAAAAAACTCCTGTGGGTTCTCTGGTCTCAATAGGCAGGGAATTAGTACAGCAGGATGGACTGTTGGAAGAACCATTAAATAGTGTCACAACTGCAGTTCAGTCACAAGATCAGTGATTCTGTGCTTTGATTCTCTTTAAACTGCCAAGGAGGAGGCAAACTGTATCTGTGCTCTCATTTCCACCACCTAACCTAACAAACGAGCCACTTTTTTGCTTTACTTGTTCTACAGTAGCGGAGTATAAAAGTATAACAATTGAGCAGGAACATCCAACTGATAGATTTAAGTGACACATATTGGCATAAAAGCTTTTGAGATACAGTTATATCAATTAATTAAATCAGCTGCTAATGTGTTCCTTCAAGAAACAAACATTAGCTGCAGGCAATGCAGCTTGTCTGAAGCTTATGAAAATACAGACGCACATAACCAAACAGATGCACAGAGGAATGATGGAGGAAATCAACTGTCTCAAAGAAGCCTACAGTTAAATTATAGAAACCAGCAGCAATTGTGCAGGAAAGAGTGGTGGCTGGTGTCTAGAGCTGCAATAAGTGCTTTACCAAATGAATGGCAATGTGTTCCTGAAATCTACAGAGGAGCTGCCAAGGCAATTTCAAGCTCAAGGAGCCATATATCCCCAAAAGGCCGGGAAGAGACTGTCACCAACCCCAAAGAAGATATGAAGGGCATGAGTGACTAAACACTTTCTTGGAATTGCTCAATGGATACCAGAAGTCACATAGGATCATAAAACAGTTTGGGCTGGAAAGGACCTTTAAAGGTCATCTTGGCCAATCTCCTTGCAGTGAGCAGGGGCATCTTCAGCTAAACCAGGTTGCTCAGAATGCTATCCAAATTGATCTTGAATGTTTCCATGGATGGAGCACCTACTACCTCTCTGTGCAGCATGTTTAAGTGTTCCACTACACTCTCTGTAAAAAAATACTTCCTTGTATCTAGCCTAAATCTACCTTCCATCAGTTTAAAACCATTACCCTTCGTTCTGTTTCAGCAGGCTCTGCATAAGACTCTCCCCATCTTTCTTAGAGGCCACTTTTAAGTACTGAAAGCCTGCAGTAAGATCTCCACGTATTTCCCAGGCAAAACCAAAAAACCTCCCCAGACTCTTCTGACTTCTGCCCTGTCCCCCTTGCCCACACTAGACAGTTCTGAACAGATGACAAATGACTAGATGGCTCCAAGAAAATGTCTGATGGCAACTGCAGTGTAGGTACAGTTCTCATCCATGTTCTTATCTGGGTGTCCCATCCTGCACTTAGGAGTAAACTGAAAATTGCTTTCACCTGAGTATCTTCTCTAATCCTCCAAAAAACTGCTCTTGAAACTTTCTAGTACCAAAGTTAGCTGAGATGCTCAAATAAGACAATACGTATTAAAATATTCCTAAAGAGGTGAATTCACATTTCTAAGAAAGGAAGAAGTGAAACCAATGAACTTCAGAAACTGAAGAAGCAGCAAGTGTCTCAGCAGAAGCAAGCAATGGCTTGTACATAGGTAAGGATTTCTGGCAAATACAATGTTGCCTTACAACACAGAACGGCATAGTTTTGTTACTGCACAAAATACACATTCATAGAGGTCACAGCCCTTTGAAAATATTTTAGCTTATACAGACATATTATTCAGATAAATTATTTTTTTAAGATAACATCCTGTTTACACTGAGCATGTTCCCATCCAGGGCTGAGGTGATCCATGGGTGCTGCAGAGGGAGCTGGGTTCTCCCAGCTGCTCCCAGTACCCTCTTGAGGGCATTTGGGATTGTGTGGAGAAAGTCAAGACCAACCTCAGACAGTGAGTGCATAAGCAAAGAAGCAGACAAGACCACATTCCTGATGAATTCTGCATAAAAGAAAACATATAGAAATACTCAAATGCTACTTCTGTACTCTTTGCAAGATTCAAGAGGACAGACCAGAATCATCTGGGTTGTATATGTAGTTAGCTACTGAGGTAAAGACAGCACTTTTTTCCATGCATTCATTATGGTCATACCTGGGAGTCCAATTGGAAGGACTGACATGACAGTGAGTTACACATTGCAGGGCATCACATACCCAAAAGCAGTCCAACAAGAAGAAAATGTCCAGCACTATATGGTGTCTAACCCCACTGCTTGTGTAAAGTGGATGCCTGCACACGTTTCTCCTACCCTGCATCCTTTTGTTTCTGTGTCTGCTGTTACAGGTACACCTCTGAGAACTGCACTGATAAAAGCTGCCAGCAAAGAGACCCTAATGCTGCTGAGGAAGCATATGGCACTCATCATTTTAGACAGCACTTATGATGATACAAGACTGGATGCATGCTTCTGCCAAAATGAACGCTATCACCACCTGCTCCAGAGGACAGGAAGACAAGGTACCACTAGTTTGATAAAGTTTTTTCCACTTGTGCATGGGGATAGAAATCTATCTTAGCTTGCCCAATCAGAGAGTTTTACAGAAGATTAAAGATTAAATCAAAAGGTGAAGGTGAAACTGCACTGCTGCACCTACTTTATCTGGGGTGTGCTTCTGGTCTCCTGAAGAGGTTATTTCTTCCTTCTCTACCCAAAGACTTGATTCTTATCCTTACCTGTCCAAGAACTTGGGCTTTAAAAACTTCTTCCAATGATTTTGGAAGTGAACCACTGTCTGCAGTGGCACAGTGGTTGAGCATGCACTGGGCTACTTACCAATCTCTGATAACAAGTAGGCTTTCAAACAGTCTTTTCCATGAAATAGATGTTCTTTGCTTTCAAAACAGAAATAAATTTGTACATTTGGCACAATATGCATCAAAAGTGAAAAAGTCAAAGTAGTAGGTGGAAAACAGCCTCTTGTGAAAGCACCTTGTCTCAAAGACATTTCCACTATTTCTGCTGAATGCCTGAACTCTTCCAGGCCAGCCTCACAATCAGTGCACTTTGAGGAGACTGCACTGGTGGGATGGGTCATGCAGGAACCATAATCACAGAACCACAGAAGCACAGAATGTAAGAGATTGGAAAGGACCTACAGCAGGATCATCTAGGGTAGTCTGCACAGGAATGCATCCAGGAGGATTCTGAAAGTGGAGACTATTTTGCCACTGCAGAGTCCATGCTGGGTATTGATATGTGGCTGGTCTTATGCACTATGTACAGCTAAAATGACCAATGACAAATGGAGAAAGACACTTCATATATATATGGTATACATCATGAACTAGCTTTTTATTTTTAAGTCTGTTTAACCTTGATTTACCTAGGCTTGCTTAATTAATTTGGGGATCCTGTTCACATCTGGGAACAACACAAATGAATAACTTCTTGAGATGCAGCTGCTCGCCATCGCATGAATGAAGTTCAGGAATATTATTTAGTCAGAGCTAAATACTTGCAGGGAAACCCAGGAAAATGTGTATCTGAAGTACTTCAAGATGTCAGTGTCACATGAAAGCTTTATTCCAGTCCTTAAAATTCCAAATTACAAAAGCTTCAGTGTTCAATCAACACTCACTCTGTGTTTGTCTTTGCTTTATCGTTCCATGCCAATATAAAAAGCATTGGTCAGCAAATTCTTTGCCAGTATTCTGGCAAATGTTCACTAAAATCAAAGCCAAAAGGGCAAATGTAAACAAATACTAGTTTCTATTCTGTAAATAAACCAAGCTGTTCAGTTCTGTTTTGAACCAAAGAAGCCAAAGCAGTAACCTTGTGGCTTTTATGTGACAAGGTAGTACTTTAGACAAACAGCAGTGATTTTATTGACTGCACTTGATAAGACCATCCTGGTATATTAAAAGATAAAATAATAATATAAAATTTAACTTAATGCTATTTAATTTAGTATTGTTATCATACATCTTTCTCTTAAAAAAAAAAAAAAAAAGAAAAGAAAAAAACCAACCTGATAAAAAGGGCTTGGACATAAACACACACTAAAAGGGGAGATGGAGATGAAACAGTAAAGCACATTTAAATAGTTAGGGGTCTTTTAAAAGCTATAAATAAACAACAAATTTAGATCAAATTGACAGCATGCAAACTACAAGCATTAAATTGCACAGAAACACACTTCCTTCACAAAACTAGCAGACAGCCTAAAAATATGTTCTAAAAAAAGTTTCTTTATGTCTTGCACAAACAGATACTAATTTGTAATATTTATAATTTGCATATAACAAAATAACCTTCTAGTCCTATGCAAAAGAACTTCTCCCAAGACTAAAATCTTTATCATTATTTGACTGTTCAATTTAACTGAGATTAATGAGTAAAATGGAAATCCTAATTAAAAACATGCCTAATACGTGTTTTATTTTCCCTAGGTAACAGAAGCATAATGTTGGTAGCATATTTTAGTATCATTGTTGTTTTCACAGACTGTTTTAAAATAATTGAGGAAAAAAAAAAGCTAGAACATTTTCTCCCTAAGACATTCCAAATACTGGTCACATAAATCACAAAATAGGGCAATGAAGCATGATCAATATTTGTGCTATCCATTTCTAAGCACAGATATGTGTCTTTTGTTATATCAACGTGCTATCCAAATGCATACTGTTTCTAGGACATTTCTTTGGATTATATCACAATACTGCACATTCAGAAATAAAGAACAAGTTTGAGCCTGATGTATTTGAAAACATGCTTTTAAATACAACTTCTACAATATTATCTTTCAGGTGACAACAGAAGTTAATTCAAGTTAATTTATCTTATCTGTATTTTATGACTACAAATTATTTTTTTTAACTCTGTGCTTTTTACATTTAGCTATATTCATTATACATGGATGCATTTTTTAGATGCCTTAAATATGTTGAAACACACAGAGGAAGCATCAGCTGCAAAATACATAAGTTTATGGTGGAAAAAAAAATATCTATACGATTGAAATTGTTTTAAAAGCCATTATAATAAAATACTAAAAGTGTGAAAAGAGATTTTCCTACCAGAAATTTTATCTTGACCAATTTGGCTCCCACATATTCCTGTGTTCCACTGAATCAATTTCACACTTACTCACCTCCCTGTCTCTGTGATGTGGTTTATTCATTGGTTTGATATTGCCATAGCAACTCTGCAACATGGTAACATGCTAGCCAAGCAATGCTGCTCATCTCCCAGTATATGGAGAACAGCTGCATGGTACATATAGCATATTTTAATGTATATTGATCTCTGCTTCCTACTATTAAGGTGCTGGTTTAATATTGCCATTTAAATCTCTGTATTTAACAGTCATCCATTATTACCATCATAGTATTTACCTTGTATTTGTCTTAGATTAATTACAAACATTAGCTACTACCTCAAATTCAAACCCAAGATAGGTTTTGACTGTAAATTACAACTAGTGCTTTTGGACATTTTTTGAGCAACCAGAAAAACAAACAGCACTATTCTCACCCCCCCAAATCAGGGCTTTTCCAGCATTCTTGTATTTTTGTGCCATTAAAGCAAACATATGCAAAATGAAAGATCAGATTCCGCATACATGCTCAGTTTAAGAAGCTTTCCCCTTTGAGCATGTATTCTGCAGCAAGTGGAGCCCCTATCCCTCCCACCATGCCTCCCCAGGAACCCACCAGCAAACTGGCTGGTAAGGGAGAAGGATGATGCTTTGTCCCTGGAAGGGAGGCAGCAATGGCTGAGTCCATCAGATGGCAGGGAGGGATGCTCCAGCAGCTGCTAAATCCACAACAAACAGTGGGGGCTCACAGTGTGCTCTGAATTACTAACTGGAGGCAGTACATCTCTTCCATTTGTATAAAAAAAGAAAGCTGAAGCAAAACAACACGTTAGAACAAAAGCAGCATCTCCACCACAGCAAGCAACAGAGGCTTTAAAGCTACAAAGTCTATCACATCAATACTATGCAAATCAGGGCATCCCCAAACACAGATCTGGATCATAGGAAGGAGACTAGGCAATCATCCAGGGCAATAGTATGAGTGGGAGCTGAAACCGTCTCATTCACTGAGTTTTTATCTTTAGAAGTTGGCAACTGTTTCACAACTGTTCTTACTCACAGTGGAAGCACCCTTCTGTTTGAAGGAGGTTGCACCACAGCTTGACCTAAATGTGTTTTAAGAAAAACAGTTTGTTTGCCCTCAGATACTCTTGGACAGGTCCCATAAAACACAGAGGATCTGACCACATAAAAGCAGAATGAACACATCTTTGAATGCAGTAAAACAGAAGGATACTTCCTTCTACCTACCTAATACCACCACTATTTCAGCTCAGTGTGTGCTTAAACTCAAAGATTAAATACTCTGGTTTACCTTATGCTAAGTATGAAACACATCAGTGAGACAGTATGAACTTCAGAGTTAAAATTAAAGTTACTGCCACGCTGCTATAACACACTAAGATTTATGAGCTGAGATACACCACAAATGCATCTCTACATGGACTAGCAACCAAGGCCTTTAATTTCTTTCCTCAGCAGAGCTGAAGCCAGCATTTTGGTCTAGGATTTCTTTAGATTATATAAAGGAAAAGATGTGGAGCAGAGAGGATTTGGAAAAAGGTATTTCTGAGTAAATGTTGCTCCTAGTTCTTGACTACACTCTCCAACAAGCTTAACCAAAGTTACGAAACTGCTATACAGGGAATTCCACTGTGCTCCAGCACAGCAAAAACAGCAGTAATGATGCAGAAGACGCAAAGAGGTTTCTATTGATGTTTCCTATAACTTGGCATGGGTTTGTTCTCAGACAAAAAGTAATTCCAAATTCCAGGAGATATAAGTAGTCTACAGTCAGTAATAATACTGCAATAGCTTATTAATAGTTTTTTTCCACTGAGAGGAACAAGATGCCAGCTTTTTGTTTGTCTGGAGATTTTTGGAGGGGGTTGTTTGGGGTTTCTGGTGGTGTTTTTTTTTTTTCGGGGGGGGGGGGGAAAGTCATTTGAGAAATAAGGGAAAAGGGGGAGTATTAAAGAAGAAAAAATTTCTGCACACACTGCTAGGAAATGATGCCTTTTGACTTAGGGACAACTCTTACGGTAGTGCAAGCAGCTAGGTAATTGCTGTCTTCTAGCAACATTTGTGATGGCTCTAAACTTCTAGGCAATTTGCAATACTAATTTCTTAATTAATTTTCTCCTGGACAAATAAGGAGCTCTAAAACAGATATTAAAACTGCATTCTGCCTAATGTGAAAGGCTATTTCAGCTAACTACACAATCTATAGTGAACATTGCTGGAACTCTTACAGTCATCAGTACACTGCAAAGGCATCTAAGCAAAATTAAACATTATCAACTCGTCTGCTATCTGCCATCCCCTTCATCCTTTTTAAAAAGTATTTGAATCTTCAGACACCAACATGGCTATCTGCTTTTATCTGAAGGACTTTAAGTGGGGACCAGGTAGGAGCTACTTGTCCGTACACAGAATTTGAATTCATGGCCACAAATGAGGCATGAACATGTGAAGATACTCAGCATTATTCCCACAGGCATATGTCCCATGGACACAATTTGGAAAACTGGGAATAGTACTAGCAGCAGTTTCCACGTGAAATTAATACTTAGCCTTTGAACAATCCCAAAACTACCAACCTGCAAACAAAACAAAATTGAAGTTGATAATAACCAAATCCAAGTGTCACTAGGAATCTAACCTATGTCTACATAAAGCATCAGAAAAGAGACTGAAATACCTCTCTTGCTTCCCTTTTCCTCTGCAGGCCTCAGTAATGCACAAACTGAACTCCTGAGCAAATAAAACATAAGAATTACTTAATTCCTAATTATTGCCATGAAAGCTAAACAAGGGAAATGCAACTGAAAGTGACCCAGTTGTTTCCTTACAGGCCTGAAGCAGTCCTCCATTTCAGCAATATGGAAACAGGGGCAAAAAGTTCCTAGTAAACATCAAAGTTACAGTCACAGGAACTAAGGTCCAACTGCAGCTTGCATAAAGTCCCACTAGCTTTGACACTCTTCTCTATTTCTTTCATCCTTAGGTTTGCAGCATTCCTATTCTCTTGTGAACACTTGCTTCCCATTCCTCCTCTGCTACCAACCTGACTTCTTACGCAGATCGTAAAAAAACTTTAGGGCTGTGTGGTGGGTTGACCCTGGCTGGATGCCAAGTGCTCAGTAAAGCAGCTCTGTCTCTCCTCCTCCTCAACTGGAGGCTCATGCATTGAATTAAGGACAGGGAGATCACTCATCAATCACTTTTGGGGCAAAACAGACTTGACTTGGGGAAATTAACTTATTGCAAATCAAATCAGAGTAAGGTAATGTAAAATAAAACCAAATCTTAAAAACATCTTCCCCACCATTCCTCCCTTTCGAGGCTCAACTTCACTCCCAACTTTATTTGCCTCTCTCCCCCAGGTTGCTGTCAGTTCCTTCCATGTTGTCTCTTGCCACTCTTTCCTCTGCATTAGGAGGACTCTTACCACTACTTCTCAGTTTCAGTGTGGAGACCCTCTCACAGGAGACAGTCCTCAACGTATTCCCCAATGTGAGTCCCTCCCACAGTCTACAGTTTTTCATTAACTACTCCAGCATAGGTCCTTTCCATGAGGTTCAGTCCATCAGGAACAGATTGCTCCAGCATGGGTTCCCAAGAGAGCCACAAAGCCTGCCAGCAAAACTGCTCCAGCATGGGTTCACAGGCCCTGTACGTGTCTACTCCAATGCAGGCTTTCTGTGGTGTCACAGCCTCCTTCAGGCATCCACCTAATCCAGTGTGGAGTACTCCATGGACTGCAGCAGAGTATCAGCTCCACCACTAACTTCCATAGGCTGCAGGTGGTCTTCACCACATGCTGCAGGAGCACCTCCTCCCCATCCTTCTTCACTGCCCTTGGCATCTGTAGGGCTGTTTCTCTTAGGTATTCTCATTTCTCATTCCATCTGCTGTTATGCAGCAGAATTTTCTCCCCCTTCTCAAATATATTATCACAGAGGTGCTATGATTGCCACTGGCTCAGCCTTTGCCAGTGGCAGGTCTGTGTTTGAGCTGGTTGGCATAGACAAAGGGGAAGCTTCTAGCAGCTTCATAGAGAAGCCAGCTTTAAAGCCTCTCTACTACCAAACCCAATGCAACTTCTGGAATAAAAGCAACTTTTATCCTTCCTTACAAGATTGCAACACTTATTTCAAGTCACAGAGCCAACACACGGAATCATCAAACTGCAATAGCACAATTGCTTTTGCTAAGGGTCAGATGTCACCTTTGGGAAACTAAAGAGTTTCTCTGCAGACTTGGCATTTCCCAAGGCTAGAAACCTGCAGATACAGTGGGTACTTCATAGGCCTTAGTGTCAAGGCCTACACAGTCATAACAAGATGGGTTGACAGCTTTGGGCTTTTATGCAGTGACAGGAATAATTTTCTTTACCTCCATTCTCTGAGCAAGTTCACATCTCAAAAAATAATTTTATACCCAGTCATGACTGCCACATAGTCTGCCAATCAGACCACTCTGAATTAAAACAAAAGCTCGCACAAGATGACTTTGGCTTCAATTTCAGTTATTTGTTAATTTAGACTAAATGAGAGGAATGACATCTCTGATTTTAGATAAAGACTCCAATCCTTATATATCATTCCCTTTTAATGCATCCATGGGTACCTTTATACTCTTCCAGCAGAGGTGGACCTCTGTACAAATGGAATTCTGACTTCCTGAGATTCTCATAAGCTTAGTCTGTAATAACCAGTAAATATACCTTGAAACTTATAAAACTTGATTAAAAGAATTCATACTCTGAACAGCATTTTTCTTTATCTTTTAAAATCAGCAGACAGTAATTCAGCACTGAAAATTAGCTTGATAAAATGGGTGATTCAAAGAAAATGGGCTGTCAGCAAATAAACTGAAGCCAGCATAAGCAATCACTAGGTCACATCAGGCAAGCTGTGAAAGCAGAAAATGAAGGGGCTGCAAGTCAGTCCCTACCCAGTAAAACAATTGGTGATATATTTATCTGCATTTAGAGATCTTTATTAGAGATGCTATTTTAGGCTTGGCATGCATTGCTATAACATATTATTTTGTATTGACTGTATCCTTCTCCATTCAAGAGCTCAATGGAGGGCTATGAGGATTAAGAAACTGGAGTGCATGCATTATGAGGAGAGGCTGAGGGACATGGGGCTGAGGAAGAGAAGACTGAGAGAGGATTTAATAAATGTTTATAAATATCTGAGGGCTGGGCGTCAGGACCCAGGGAGGGGGGCAGGCTCTTCTCACTTGCTCCCTGTGATAGGACAAGGAGCAGTGGGTGTAAGCTGCAGCACAGGAGGTTCTACCTCAACACAAGGGGGAACTTCTTTACTGCAATGGTCACAGAGCATTGGAACAGGCTCCCCGAGGGAGGTTGTGGAGTCTCCTTATCTGGAGACTTTCAAGGCCTATCTGGATGTGTTCCTCTGTGATTTGAGATAGATTGTATGGTGCTGCTCTGTCAGAATCACAGAATTAACCAGGTTGGAAAAGACCTCTAGGATCATCAAGTCCAACCTATCACCTAACCTTTCTAATTACCTAAATCATGGCACTAAGTGCCTCATCCAGCCTCCCCTTAAACACCTCCAGAGATGGTGACCCCAGAGGGCATTGGACTTGATCTCTTTGGGTCTCTTCCAGTCCCTCACATCCTGAGATCCTGTGATAAACCAACACAGATATATAATGGTCTGTCTTTAATGGCACACACCTATTTATAATATCACTGCATAATGTGGTGGGGTTTAAAACCTAATAATTTTTTTTCTTTTTTTTTTTTTGTAAGCAAACTTAAATCAGAGGGAAGATGCATCTTGATTTCTGTTACATCACAAAGACTAGGTAAAGCCTTACACACACTTCTAATAATATTTTTAAAGGTTCAATTCAGGAAAATGCTGGCAGCCCTTACAAGGGTTTTAGCTCCTTCAGCTTCTTCAGTTTAGTAAGATTCCATACCCATCACATTGCACATATTTATCTAGTTGCACGACGACAATAATATTAAAGAACAGCTCATTAGTGGGACATACAGTCAGAATGTTTATGTATCTGTACAACTCTATTCCTATGTGCAGGTTAACAAATTAGAATTTCCATGCACAACACTTACTTTCACAAAACCACAGTCAGATTAGCTTTAGACATTACTACATAAAGTCAGGTCAGGTCATTCAAAACCTGCTTTCATGTCTTTATCCCTTTACTTGTGCATGCTGACAATACACTAGTGCTATTAACAAAACACCTGAAGAGAGGACTGTTTCACACTTGTGTTAGACAATTTGTGAAGTTAAACAGGCCTTTCAAATGAAAGAGTGTTTTTTCCTAAAATAAATTACATCCTGTTTGTAGGACAAATTAATGTAAAATGAACCTGAGAAAATACACCTTGTCATAGATTTCAGCTCAACAGGAATCATTAGATGTTCACGTTTTGCTGAACGAACACAGTGGAGTTCTCAGTTGCTCTTACAATTATGAAAACATCTATGGAGCCCAGAAGCCACCACAACCAACTGCAACTTTCTCCAGGAGTCTTAATAAATGTCATTCAAAAAGATAATGGAACAGATAATATAATGTGATCTCTGGTTTGTATTGGTATTGGTTTTGCCTACAGCTTTATTCCTTGAATTTCTGCCCTTGGCTTTATCTAGCAGTGTCATTAATTAGATTTTTTTTTTTTCATCTGCACTTTGCTGTAAGAAAGTTGTTACCTTGATGCAGAAGAGCTGTTACCTCAACTCCAAGACACTTATATGAAATCATCCAGCTTTGCTATGGCAGAGTTAATATATGATTCACCATGCTAAAACTGCAGGATTTTCATTGCCCTTTGTAACATGTTGAGTATGCCTGACATCTTTTTAACCCACCCAGGACTTAATACCTACAAGATGAAATATGCTAAAAGTACAACTCAAATCAATTTGGAAAAATCATCACATCTCACACTCCCTCTGATTTCAAATAACAAATCTGCCCCGACCACTACTACAAAAATTACTTCTACCTACACAATGTGAATAAGAGTAGAAATTAACTTTACCTCACAAACATATTTAGCCCTTATACACAATTCTACTAATACATACTCATTGTTTGGAAATAACTATACCAGCACTTTGCAGTTTCTTTGGGGAGATGAACAAATTGTTATTCATATTTCATAACAGACCTATTTAGCTCTAGCAGTGGCAGACTGCTGAAAGACAGGACACCAAAGTCAGGCAGAAAAAACACAAGGTGAACAACAGGCACAAGCTAGGAAGCAATTGTTAAATAGACAGCAGCAGCTGAGTAATTGGAGGGATTGATAAGAGTCCTGAGCAATCAAATTATATTGGATTAATTCCTGACTCAGAAGTTATTATCCTCTCTGCAGAAGTCAGGCTATAGACCCATTAATAAAAGGAGAGGCATTGTAAAATACAAGCAGTTAGACCAATTCTCTGCTTTCCCAGCCATTTGAGCAATATATCAATAAGTAAGAGATCATTATAATTGGCTTCTACTATTGTGCAGTATGAATTCTTTTCTAACAGAGAAAAAAAAAAAAAAAAAAAAAGGAGAAAAGCAGTAAGACACTTTTGCCTATATGTTGTTTTCATTACAGCTGTCAATTTTGACACTAGAGTCCAGCAGTACCTGTATGACTGCATTGCAACACATATGTGCAACTCAAATCCTACATAGTTCTTTACTTAAGATATGCAGCATTTTTGTTTTCTACACAACAGAAAGCCTCCAACACCAGAATCAGGAAGACTGACCATGTCTGATTCCTTATGCTCATACAGCTTTTAGCATCTCAGTAATACTACCCTTTCTTAACTGATACCTATAAATACCTAAAATTTATTAGGTACATTAACTTGAGTCCTTTCTGAACAGCAGCAAAAGAATGACACTATTTTACTGAAATGCCAAGCACTGCATGGAAATATAAAACAGTATATGAAATCCGCAACAAAGAAAATTGGTTGCAACTTGTAAAGTCACTGAAATGTGGTTGTCAATTGGTGCATCTTAATTCCATGGCATTAAGACATTTTCCTTTATTGTTTTGTCTCCCTTTTCCTTTTAAATGAAGAGGGTTTTTTTTCCCATTGTTTACTTATCTTCTAGCACTGAGAATGGAATGCTGATAAAAAAAACACAATTCACACTCTCTCAACTTTCATTTAAAGCACAAACTTTAAAACAAAAATCCCTTCATTCTTATGTATAGCTTCATTTACTCAGAAATTATAGCATGCCATTTGCTCCAGCCAACTCCTCATATTCCAATCCTATAACAGGAATAAGCCTTTTTAAATAAGTTTTTAAAGGTTACATTACATAACCTAACACAAAAAAGCAACTCCTTAATTTACAAGGATTAATTTACAAGAAATGGGTTCAGAAATACCTGTTGTGAAGTCATCCTCCTAACTTTTTCATTTGTTAGGCTTCTGTATAAGACAAAGACAACTTCACAAAAGCCTTGTGTTTCTGTCTTTCTAACATCTCATCACCAATGAAAAGAAAAGCTTTTTGAGAAACCATGCATACAAGCTCTCCCAGGGGAAATACCTCTGAAATGCTGTTAAGCCAGAGCACACGGCTGGTCATTGCAAAGTCATTCAATGTTCTAAAAATAATAACATTTTTTGGCATATGTAAACCAGTGGCCTGAAACTCACAGTGTTCCTCGTCAGAGAAACGAAATGTGGTGGAGCTAGTGATACTTCCTTCTGCACCTCATCCACAGACACCAAATACTGTATTTGGCCTTTATAAGGTAATCAAAAGAGATTTTTTTCTTTTTCTGTATACTTTGTTCCAATTAGACATAGATTTCAGGGTTGTCTGAAAGAAAAAATAATCACCTAATTTCACACAAGCTGGATCCACCACCACCGTAGCTTTTATTGCACACTTGAGTGGAGAAAAAAAACTTCTGAAATTCAATGAGATGGAAAGTTCTCTGCAATGCCCCTCTGTCTCTTTGACAAACATGGATATTTCTCTGCATATTGCTTTTTTTCATCCCATTTCTTGTTATTTTTCTTCCCTTACATCTTAAAGCTAAGCATTAGACTTATGAGGCAGGTTACCAAGGCAACCTGTGCAGCTCATCATGGTCTAAACCTCACCATTAAAATTTTTATTTTGGATTAATAAACTACCATGTTCTTTCAAGGAATCTTCTAACAAAGTGTGCTGAAAAATCACCTTTTTTTAAGTTGTTAAAGACCATGGTAGCCCAAGCGTATGATACTACTGCAGAGAGAATGAATTCAAGAAACTGTTCTGTAAATTTTTTCCAGGTTTCCCTTGCACCTATTTTACCTAAATATAAGTTTCTGCTAGCCAAGTCCTGCTACACTGATTCAAAATAGAAAGGAAAATATTAAGAGCTTTTGGACAGTGTCAACAGACCTTCTACAATATAACCAAAAATAAACTCAGATTTCTGAAAACTACAACAAAGCAACTCGTGGTTTTTAGTTAGAACACTGGATTAGCACATAACCATTATGTAGCACAAATTTCCAGGCTGCTATAACCCTAACCTGACAGATCAAATTTTGTTTAGTGATGCAGCATAGAAGTTCATGCTACCTCAAAAAAGACTTCAACATTAGACTCTTACTGAACCTTCTACTGCTGGTTCCTAAGCTTTTCTACCTATACCTTCACTCATTGGTAGTACTTCTTATCTTCTCTAGACATGCATCATGGTTTTCATTGAATTACCTGAAGTGTAGGATTTAATTTCAGTGTTTGCCCCTTTTTGCTAAGCACTATGCAGCTGAACCCTTCTCTGGACAAAGTATCCCAGACCTGGAAAGACAGCCTGGCCAGGCAAAAGCCTCGAAATCCTTGGGCCACACAAAAACATTCAAAGTGTGCTCAGTCTGGCCCTACATAGCACAAGACAAGACTCTGGGCAGAGCCCCTGTGGGCAAGCACCTCACAGCAGACTCGGGTAAGCCCTGCCTATAATGCTGTAGTATACTACAGACACACATTGATGCTTTGTACTAAGGGACTCCAAGCAACAGTTCAAAGTTATCAAAAAGGCTGAAAAGAGAGAGAATATGAGGGACCCATTTACTGGAAGTAGGATAAAGTGCTCTGCTAGGTGCTTTTCCTCAAGCTACAAACAGAGGAAGAGCTGCACACACAACACCTCAGGAGCAAGAATTGTTTGCTTCCTTTGAAGAAGACAGTAAGTGTGCAGAAGAAATCCAGGGCACTGATGGCAACAGTGCCCTCAGAAGAGGAATACCATGTATTCTTCTTCTTGTATACCTTTCTGTTTTCCAGGTGTCAGCTGAAAGGATCCAGAACTGAGCCAGGAAATAAACAATTACCAGCCTAGACAGGATACTTGCTTTGTAAACCATCCTCATCTCTGTTCACCTATTTTTCTGAGGCAAGGTAGTATCCAGGTATGCAAACCCAAAGCATCAGGGCTTGTTACTATGTAGCAGGTAGAGCATGTCAGGATGGAATGGCAGAGAGCAATGAGGCAGAAGCACAATAAGGCAGTGCACATTGTCTTTATCTGCTCATCTCTTTTTATCAATGTAGCCTGAGACTAGTGGTTCTTTGACCACAGATTAGCCAGTCAGAATGGCAGTTTGCCAAACTTCACTGTATTAGGTAAAAGAAGGGCTTATTTTACCTTTTTTAGGGCAGAACACAAACAAGTGTATAAACACGTGCAGGTACCCTGTTTACAAATTTGGAAGGAAAGAAGGAGACTGGAAGGCACCAGGCTCTTTGTCTTCCTTTCCTGCAGTTGCTTCTCCCATCAGCACAGGACCACAGGTGTTGGAAGAGACCCAAAGAGATCATCAAGTCCAACTCCCCTGCCAGAGCAGGACCATACAATCTATCTCAGGTCACAGAGGAACACATCCAGATGGGTCTTGAAAGTCTCCAGAGAAGAAAACTCCACAACCTCTCCAGGGAGCCTGTGCCAGTTCTCTCAGACCCTTACAGTAAAGAAGGTCCTCCTTGTGTTGAGGTGAAACTACCTGTGCTGTAGCTTACACCCATTTCTCCTGGTCCTGTTACAGAGAGCAAGTGAGAAGAGCCTGCCCCTATGCCCCACAACACCCAGCCCTCAGATATTTATAAACATTTATTAAATCCCTTCTCTGTCTTCTCTTCTCCATACTAAGCAGCCCCAGGTCCCTCAGCCTCTCCTCATAAGGCAGTGCTCCAGTCCCCTTATCATCCACGTAGCCCTCTGCTGGACCCTCTCCAGCAGATCTCTGTCCCTCTTAAACTGGGGAGCCCAAAACTGAACACAGTACTGAAGATGGGGTCTCACCACGGCAGTGTAGAGGGGGAGGAGAACCTCACTCAATCTGCTGGACACACTCTTCCTAATACACCCCAGGATCCCATTGGCCTTCTTGGCCACAAGGGCACATTGCTGTCCCATGGATAACTTGTTATCCACCAGGATTCTCAGGTTCCTCTCCACAGGGCTGCTCTCCAGCAGATCACCTCCCAACCTCTACTGGTGCAGTTTATTATTCCTCCCCAGATGCAGGACTCTGCACTTGTCCTTGTTGAGCCTCATTTTGTTTCTCTGTGTCCATCTCTCCAGTCTGTCCAAGTCTCACTGGATGGCCACACAGCCTTAAGCTGTATCAGCCAAGCCTCCCAGTTTGGTGTCATCATCAAACTTGCTGAGCAGACTCTGTCCCCTCATCACTATCATTGATGAAGATGTTAAGCAGCACTGGACCCAGCACTGATCCCTGAAGGACTCCACTAGTTACATCTCTCCTGCTGGATCTGGCACCATTGATCACTGCTCTTTCAACTCTATCTTGTACCCAGTTCGCATTCCATCTCACTTCCACAGAAGAGAGGGAGAGCAGAAGAATGTATCTGGGAAAGTAAGGACATGTTTTAGCCTATTTTGGCCTTCCTCAACACTCACTCCTTCTTCATACCAACTCTTCAGATATTTGTAAACATTAGTAAGATCTCCTCTCAGTCTTCTCCAAGCTAAGCAAACCCAGGTCTCAGCCTTTTTTCATAAGACAGATATTCTAGCTCCTTAATCATCTCTGTAGCCCTCCACTGGACTTTTGTATTTCTCTGTCACTCTTGAACTGGGGAGACCAGAAGTGGACACAGTACTTCATATCTGGTCTCACCAAGACAGAGTAGAGGGGAGCAGAACCTCCACTGACCTGGTGGCCACACTCTTCTTTTCATCATTTAGCTTCTCAAAATTTCTTGCACTCATACAACTGGAAACACATCCAATCTGAATCTCCGCACCTCCAGGTTTGCTCCATTCCCCCTAGTCCTATCGCTACCTGATAGCCTAAAAAGTCCCACCCCAGTTTTTTTGTAGGCCCCCTTCAGATACTGAAAGGCCACAAGAAGGTCACCTCAGAGCCTCCTCTTCTCCAAACTGAACAGCCCCAACTCTTTCAGTCTGTCCTCATAGGAGAGGTGCTCCAACCCTCTGATCATCCTTGTGGCCCTTTACTGGACACTCTCCAGCATGTCCACATCCCTCTTGTAATAGGGGCTCCAGAACTGGATGCAGTACTCCAGGTGGGGTCTCACCAGGGCAGAGTAGAGGGGGAGAATCACCTCCCTTGACCTGCTGGCCACACTTCTCCTGATGCAGCCCAGGATCTGGTTGGCTCTCTGGGCTGCAAGTGCACACTGCTGGCTCATGTTGAGCTTCTCATCCACCAGCATCCCCAAGTCCCTCTCTTCAGGACAGCTCTCCAGCCAGTCACTGCCCAGCCTGGATTTGTGTTTGGGATCGCCTCGACCCAGATGCAGGACCTTGCGCTTGGGCTTGTTGAATTTCATGAGGTTGGCTTGTGTCCACCTCTCCAGCCTGTCCAGGTCCCTATGGATGGTATCCCTGCCCTCCAGCATGTCTGCTGTACCACACAGCTTGGTGTCATCAGCAAACTTGCTGAGGATGCACTCAATGCCTCTGTCCATGTCACCCACTACGATGTTGAACAAGACTAGTCCCAGGACTGATCCCAACTATATTAATAGTGGCATCTGCTTTAGTGCTAACATATGCAAGTTCAGTTAGTAAATATATTCTGAGAACAATATAAAGTATTAGATATTCAAACAATAACTAAGAGAATTCTTTGTTAAAAATTACAAATGGCAGAAGATTCCACAGCCAAATACTGTCTATGAGAAGAGATTTGAAAAGCAAAATAAATTCCCAAATTAATATAATTCTTCATATTCTAACATGTAGCTTTTACAGAACTGGCAGGAAACTAATTTACTCAAAACCCAGCATGCACCTGCAGTAACTCTTCATTCTGAATATGTGGAGATCATTAACTAAGCAGCAGAGAATGCTCCTCTCCAGAACTGGTGATGATGAGCCATAGTGCTGATTTTGCAATTCCTTTCCAAAACATGTAGGTACAGATTCTCTGAGTTTATCCCACACTCAGTACCTAGTGCATGAACTCATTCCAGGCAGAACTGACATTTCTGGCATGGGGTCACAGTCAAGATAAATGTACAGGCTTGGCTTCCCTACATGAGGGATATTGAGGGTGAGGGCAATAGACAAGAGAGGGAATTGTTTGTCCTGTGGGAAAGTTTTACTCAGGGATAAAGACACAGATATATGTACAGTCTGACAAGGAGCTGATGGCAAGTGCTGTCAGTGCTAACTCTGAAGTCCATTGCTGATGATACCTGAACAATATGACACACAAACCTCCTACACAACAAGTGCTAATACTGAGTCAGTGTCAGCTTGATGACTAACCCACAGCATTACCTTTCACATTTCTGAACCACCCCTGATGCTAACCTTACATACTCCTTGCTGCTGCTAAATTAACAAATGTTAACAAGAAGTTAAGGGCTTCAGATCTACACCCTTCGTAGCCTTTTCACATCATCTTGATGGCATATTTATTATCTAGCAAGACTATTTTTTTTTTTCTTAAACTACAAGTAAAAATAATCAGGTTAGCTATCAGAAGATCACTAATACAAGTAGGTGAAGATTTCATCATAGAAGGACTTTAAAAACACATTGATATCTGATTAAAACTTTATACACCACAAATCCTTTCAGCTTGATCTGCATCTCAATCAGCCCCTAACCACGCTGGCAGAGAGCAAGGCAAGGACCAAAGTTCAGTCCCTGAGTTCTCTCCAAGTGTCTCTTCATAGTCCCACTGGTTTCCCCTGGCCCATTTTTCCAAAGCACCACATGCACTCACATCCATCCACATTTGCTGTTTGCTTCTGTGAGCACCTGCTCCTATAAATCTTGTTCTTTGAGGTTCACAGCCTCTGCACAATTAGACAAATAGCTAAGAAAAAATAGAAGGATTTGTTTTTTTCATTGTAGCACAAAGATAAACTTCACAAGTTCTCCAGGTTTTCCAGCCCTATTTCTCCACTGTTCTGTATGTGAAAGACTGGGAAAGGAAAGTTAGGACTCAGTTCCCTTGCACTTTTCCCTGGTTACTGGTCAGTCCCAGAAAGAAGCAACCGGTCAGCCAACAAAACATCACCTTTCACAGTGCCCATCCTTGCCATCACCAACAGACATGACAAATCAAGAGCTTGTGGCCTTTCTCCTGAGACCATGCACACACAGTTTACTGTGTGGACACAAGCAGAGCTACACAATTATGAATGCACTAACACAGTCTCAAGGTAAGCCAGGTCTAACCTAAGAAATAGATGGATATTTAGAGATGAGGTTATTTCATATTTAATTTGTGTAAAAAGTCTTTTACAGTTATTAATCAAACCACATTCCAACACAACGAGCTGTTATACTTTGACTGAAGCATAATACACACACACATTGCATTCCTGTGTGGGCCACCTTGCTCTGAGACAGCTTTGTTTTGGATTGAATCTGCATCTGAGCATATAACAGCCATAAGAGTATACACTGATGCTGCTGGACCCATTTCTGTTTGTCTGGCCAGAAGGCACAGACAAGGCAGCACGTTGTGCTTTAAAGAGTTCTTACTCCTTAGCAGGCTAGGTGCCATAAAATATTTATGAATTGTTTTGAGTGGCATTTCATTGCAGATTCCATATGCTTAGCTGAACTATTCAATGCTCAGAATGACAATAAAGAGAAGATTACATTTGAATGCACTGTGTAGTATTCAGATGCTATAGCCTATTACCTCCTCAAAATAAACAACGCACAGCCTGCTTGCTTCATCAGCTGAGTTTTGCAGCATAAGGACATACATGGTTCAATCAACCCTTGAGTAATCCAGAGTACATCTTATCTTAATTCACAGATATTTGCACACACACTTCCCTGTGCACCAAAAGGAGAATAGAACTTAAAAGGTGCATCTTCTTGAATATGTTGTATAGTGGAAAAGGGAAAGAAGCAAGGCAGCTACAGATCCACTCCCCAAGCAAAGTGTATGATTTTGCTCTTAGCTATAGGCATAACCACATGATGACACAGTATTAAAAAGGAAAACTGCTACTAACATATAAGGGAACCAAATAGAAATAGTGTCTGATCTCCAAAATAGCTTAATGCATATTGAAGGGTAATGACGACTATTTTGGAAAATCCTTTAAAAAATTTTGTACTTATAATGTCATCACAAATTCCTAAGGATATTGCAGTAAGATATGTAACCTCAGAATACATAGTAACTCATCTGTGCTGCAACACCATACACACACCATCCAGCAAGGTGCAATTGCAATGTTGCACATAAGGTTAGCTTTACAAGGACAGACAGACAGTGCATACTGACAAGCAGGAAAAGAAGAAAATGCCAAGTGAATGAGTGGGTTTAAAGGCTCTTTTACCTTTCTTGCAGAAGAAACCGTGTCTACTATATTAAGCTACTACTGTGAATAACCAACTTAGTGGAAATCTACTACAGTATTTAGGTTCCTAAAGCAGCTGACTGGATCAGCTACCTAGTGATAAAGTAATTTAGATAATCTCAGCCGCATCCAGCTATCAACCCTGGCCAAATGTCAGAGCTTTTAGTCTGCTTTGACTAAAGCTGGCCAGGCCCCAGCCTAGTACAACAGCTCCAGCACAAACAGGGCTTCACACAGTCCTCCAAACATCCCTCCGTATTTTCCCTTTGTGTCACTTGGCTGGAAATTTTGCAATCTCTGCAAGTTTAAAGTTGGGTGGTTTTTTGTCTAGGCTTTAAACACTAAATTAATCTCTTGAGATCTATTTTACATCACTTCATACATCCTTCCTTTGTCCACTACACTTACAGCTCATAAAGTCTACTAATGCTTAATTTAAATACAGAAGAACTGCAATATTTTTTCTTCTCATTTCCACTCCCACTTTCTGTCTGCTCAGAGCTGAAAGACAGTACCTTTTGCTCTAAATAATGGCCAGGCCCATTAACATTAGGGAACCTTCCCCATTAAGAAGGCAATATATTGATATGCAAACACTGCACTCCCAAAAGCTTTTTTTTAACACTTCATTAACATTTTTCACTGCTGAACCATTATCCCCTCCCCAAAGTGGATCTTTATTGTTCTGTTTCCTCAGTATACCACTAATGACACAACAAAAGGAGAGGAGGCAATTGCTGATAAATCAGTCAAACTTCCCGTTGGGTTTCCTTTCCATGCTCCTGCCATCTGTGCTGGCTGCCACAGTACTACATAAGCTCCAAGACAATGCCGCACAGGTCACGCACCATGCTCCGGCCACTTGCCTCTGCTGTTGTGATTGTCACAGTCCAGTACTTCTGCTGTCTGCCTTCACATGCATATCTGTGAGGACAGCTTTCAGTCACTTAAACTTGGGGCACACAGCTGAACTCCCTGCACTACAGATGCCCTTCTCCTCAGGAAAACTGCAGATCCCAACTCCTGGCTCATAGTGTGTCATCTATGAATTACAGATTTCAAGATTTGAGAGGCAACATGTCATATTTTTAACTGTCCTGTTTACTCCCAGGGAATTACCTCTGATATGAGATTATCAGATTAAATTGTCTTTTTTTGGCAAAGAATAATATTTCTGAAGAAATAAATAAGCAGGAAACATATATCATAAACAAGGTAAGGAATACGTGAACAATTCTTTCTACTAAATTAACTCTGGCGAAAGACAGAATGAAATATTGATCTTTGTTTCTGAATTAGCTTTCTGAGGTTTGCAACCACCTTTTCATAGCTGTGAACACAGTGCAGCAAAATAAAATTGATCATCACTCACTTTGCAAGCTGAACTGCATGGATCGTTAATGGTTGACTCATTAATTAAACATGGTAGCAGAATCCTAGATTAGTCCTGTCTTTACAAGAACACCATTAATAAACCTGTTTTTCAATTTAGGAAACATCATCTCTGCATATAGTAGCCATTGTAATATTCCTGCCTAAGTACAATATTTCATTCATTACATTGACAGGTATTATCACTTAGACCATCCACAGGAATATATTTCACCAGCCTGCAAATGCTATCTCAGTTTCCATGTAGAAGCTCCAAATGCACATCTCCTTTACATTTCACATCAACATTTTCATATACCAATGTGCACAAAAAATAAACCACAAACAAAAGAATTGCAATATGCACCACATTAAATGACCATTTAGCTGAAAAGTCCCCTTCTTATGTTTTCTTTTTCAATTGCTTGCAGTGTATGCAAAACAGGTTTTTGTTGTTTTTTTTTTTTTCTGCAAATGTTCAACAGGGAACCCAAACAAGTTCATTACAGCTCTGTTCTTAATCCTTTTTATAATGCATATTACAATACAAACATACATATACAACAATGCAGTTGCTATGGGTGTCTTTTTATTTACCATGTTGTGCACCAGTAATGTGGATACAATCTAATCCTATCTTGTTTCAAATATTGTTTTGAAGGCGAACACTTGTTCAAAAAACAGACAGCAAGTGCCCCTTAGAAAAACACTTGAGAAACTCTCAGAAAATTGGTAACTAAAATGGGTTTATTTTGTGAAAGTTTCTGTGAAACATCTCATGCAACCAAACTGACTAAAAATTACATGCTCTGTTTACATATACATATATTACATATATAGATATCATATATATATATATATATATACATACAGAGAAACATCCCTCAACATTTAAAAATATTAATTTAGGGACTACGGATTATTATTACTATAATACTAATTTATCACTATGAAATGCTGAGGTAGTAATACTGCTAAAACACATGCTGAGATTCAACTCTGTGTTCATTAGGCAGATAAAGTCATCACTGTGTAAGATTGTCTTTCAGACTAGTACTTAATCAGTCTTCAAGTATGTATTCCTAATAACTGTGAATAATAAATTAATGCCAAGATCGGAGCACACATGCACAGAGAAGAATGATGAAAGGTTGTTAAGAGGTGTGTTCCACACACAGGAAATCTCAGACACACTTTAGCAAGGTGAATTTAGTCATTCTCACAAATCTTTCAAGAGAACATCACAATTTTCTATTTTAAGTATAAGCAAAAGAAATATTAGGAAACAGTGATTTACAAAACAAAACAGAGATCAAATGAAGAGCAGAAATGGTTCATCTTTCACACACAGTTTTTAAAGAAGCACAACTGATCCATTTGCAGTGTTCTTCTAATGCACATTGGGCACATAAGAAAGCAAACTATTTTACAGCAAACCCTTGGCATTTTAAGAGATTTACTTTGCCTCCATTTCTAAGGACAAAATTTCTCACCTATGAGCATGACCAAAATATGTCTTTGAGGACTTCCTGCATGACAGCTTTGGTGGTGATTAGATACTCTATTAATGAACCTAACTACTGATTCCAAGAGCATTTCACCATGCCTCTCTCAAACTTAACAAGTTGAAGTGTCTACCTTCTTTAATCCTCAAGACACATCATAAAAACAAGAGACAGGTCTCCAAGTGTTAAGCAACATTTCTCCATTCAGGGCTCTAAATGTGAATTGTGTAAAAGTATGGTGAGCTACTTGGGAGGAAGAAGGAAGGAATTCAACTTAATCCTGCATCCATAAGACAGAGGGGGTTTTTGCTTATAAATCATAGAATCATAGAATGGTTTAGGTTGAAAGAGACCTCAAAGATCAGCCAGTTCCAAACCCCCACCATAGGCAGGGACACCTCCTAGTAGAACAGGTTGCTCAAGGCCTCATCCAACCTGGCCTTTAACACCTAGAGGGAGAGAGCAGCCACAATCTCCCTTGGCAACCCATTCCAGTGTTTCACCACCTTCACCGTGAAGAACTTCTTCCTAACATCCCATTTAAATCTCCCCTCTTCCAGTTTAAACCCATTACCCCTCATCCTGTCATTACAAGACCTTGTAAATAAAACAGTCCCTCCCCAGCCCTCCTGTAGGCCCCCTTCAGATACTGGAAGGCCTCCTCAAAGCCTTCTATTCTCCAGGCTGAAGAACCCCAACTCTCATAGCCTGTCCTCATAGCAGAGGTGCTCCAGCCCTCTGATCATCTTCATGGCCCTCCTCTGGACTCACTCCAACAATTCTATGTCCTTCTTGTCTTATGGGCTCCAGAACTGCACACAGTACTCCAGGTGGGGTCTCATGAGAACAGAGTAAAGGGGGAGAATCACCTCCCTTACCCTACTGGGAACATTTCTTTTGATGCAGCCAAGGGCACAGTTATACTTTTAAAATATATACTTTTAAACCAAACACAAGCTTAAAAGTCTACAGGAAGAAAATATTTACTCAAATTCAGTACACTCTTACAAGATTTCTGATTATAGAGTATTACTACATTTATATTATATATACTTTAACAAATATTACTATTTATTACATAAATAGTATTACAATAAATGCACTCTTGGGATCATGCCTTAATTGGTAAAACAGCATTGATTTACACTGGAAGTAAACTGAATTACACCAGGAACACTGTAATTCACTCTAGACTGACAGAGCAGATACTAACAGTATTTACCTTGCATCCAAGCTGAGAAGGAGCAGATTAATCCCATCAGTGGCACAGAAAGAAAATCATGAAAGTAAACCTGCACAGCTCACTGTATTGGCCATAAAATCCGGGCAGAATGGAGTGCAGTCATCAGGAGCCAAAGTCATAATGTTGTGAAAGCTGCTTGTGTCTGTGGAGTTTGTGATTGCTCACATAAATTTGTGTCAATTCTGCTAGTTTTAGCAGACCTGACACAGTACAGGGGAATGTTTTGCAAGAAGTAAAGAAAGAAAGAGGGGGAAATTTGGTGACTGAAATAACATTAATACCTACATGAAGAAGGATAGGCTTCCCCCTCAAATGAACAGGTTTCACCACAGAATTTAATTCTCTGCTTAATGCTACTTTTAATGGACTTTGCTTGCTACTTTCTATCACAGAGCAGGTTATGAAACAGCTGTGCAAAAATTAATAGCATTTTTTGGTTTTCAGTGGTTGCAAATAAAATCACAGTATATCCACACCACTATAAAATAAGGTTTTAAATTATAAACTACAGTCTTCTGTGTGCTAAGAGAAAAAAAAGAAGATTTTGCAGATATCTTATTTGATGAGAGGGAAGTCTTTCCTACTTTTTAATTACTTTAAATAAATACAATTTTCTCTGTTAAGGAGATACTGAATAAATTATACAAGTTAATGGGCTTTTTAGATGGATTCAATTAATATGAGATATTCACAGGCAACATAATAGACTAAATCAAGATCAGTAGGATGCCCTTCAAAGGATGAATAATTAAGTCTTAGCTGCAGTATGTACAAAACCACAGGGTTGCAGAAAATTTCTCTGACCACATAGTTGGGGTTCCCACTGATTCTGAAGTCATTACACATAATGTCTCAAAACTCAGACTACATCAAGCAAAATGTATCCCTTTTCCATTCAAATGTTTTAATCACAAAACCACAGAATGATAAGGGCCGAAAGGGACCACTGGAGATCATCTCACCCAACTCCCCTGCTGAAGCAAGTTCACCTAGATCAAGCAGCATAGGAACATGCCCAGACAGGTTTTGAAATCCACCAGGACCTCCAGGTCTTTCTCTGGAGATCTGCTTTTCAGCAGGTCAGTGCCTAACCTGTACTAGAGTATGGGGCAATTTCTCCCCAGGTGTAGGGCTCTACATCTGCCCTTGCTGGACTCCCCTTAGGTTCCTCTTCATCAAACTCTCTAGTCTGTTGAGGTCTCACTGAATGTCTGCACAGCTTTCTGGCGTGTCAGTCGCTCCTCCCAGCTTCATATTATCATCAGACTTACTGGAACTATACTGCCCCTTCACCCAGGTCACTGATGCAGATGTTGCAAGGACTGAACTCATTACTGATCTCCAGGGAACACCACTAGCTACTGGCCTCCACCCAGACTCTGTACCGCTGATCACAACACTGTGTGCTCGATTATAATTCAGTGAGTTCTCAGTCCACCTGTACACTCACCTAAACCCACACTTCCTAAGCTTACCTATGAGGATGCCATGGGAGACAGCATCATAGAATCGGTCAGGGTTGGAAGGGACCACAAAGATCATCCAGCTCCAATCCCCCTGCCATGGGCAGGGACACCCTACCCTAGATCAGGCTGGACAGAGCTTCATCCAGCCTGGCCTTAAACACCTCCAGGGATGTGGCCTCAACCACCTCCCTGGGCAACCCATTCCAGGGTCTCACTACTCTCATGGTGAAGAACTTCCTCCTCTCATCCAATCTTAACCTCCCTACCTCCAGCTTTGCTCCATTCCCCCTAGTCCTGTCACTACCTGATATCCTAAAAAGTCTCTCCCCAGCTTTTGTGTAGGCCCCCTTCAGATACTGGAAGGCCACAATAAGGTCACCTGGGAGCCTCCTCTTCTCCAGACTGAACAGCTCCAACTCTTTCAGTCTCTTCTTATAGAAGACTTGGTTTTATTATAAAAAAAAAAATAAGCTAAGTCCTTAGTGCAGGTATGGACAGCTTTTCATTGGTGCAGCACATTTCCATACACTTCAAACAGGACAGAAATGTTCACAAGCTTTGATGTTGTCAGGGTTCATTCTAAGGAAACTTTACACCATACTTAAACCAGGTGTTAGTCTTACAGACACAAGCTAGTAGTATCTATGCAAGGTGGTCATTTTTCCTCCTAATCTGCATTAAGAAGTGCCCTTTCCTACAGCATTTTAATTTACAAAAAAAAGTGCAGCTTTTACATGGTTTTCTGCAGAAGGTACTCCTGCTAAGGTTTAAAAGCCACCTGAACCTTAAAGTTAAGATTTATTTGCATCACAAGATGACTTCCAGCTTTGCAAATATTCTCCAGATACACACACACACACAGATAGACACATAAAATATACACTGCTACGTTTGAAAATTATATTCAGGCTTTTGTGGTCTGTCAGTGCTTAAGGATTACAAAAGTATGACTGTGTTATTCAAATTATGAATTGGGAAGTGTCTGGGCAGCACTGGAGAAAGCACCAATAAATACTGTAAGTTTTACGGTGAGGTATGAGCACTCCAGCATTGACTGAGCTCTGTTATTAGTATGCCATGGAAGATTGTACCGGTGGCCTCATTTGTCATGTCACATGTATAGACTGCTTATGCTCCCATTTTCTGAAGCACAGAGGCTCAAAGTGCTGCTGGTCTACACTGTGATTTAAACAAAACAAGGAAGCCACACACATGTGTTCTTTACTTACTCTTTCCCCATGCAGTAATGTATAATTGACAGAAGATGGCAAACTGCATCCCAGAGTACTTTAGTCATATTGATCTTATAAATATGCTTGCTTTTAAGTAAAAAAATATACTGAGCACATGTTTGATTCAGACATATCATTGGTGCATCAACTAAGCATGGTTTAGCGAATGTATCAATACAGAGTCCTCTCGCCTTTCTAGGGCAGGCACAGTTCACAGTGAAGCTACCAGAACTACCTTGATAAAATATTTAAAGCAGTCTTTGACTATTATATGGTCAAACAACTCCTCAGATATCCTTTGGATATTAATCAATTTTCACCCCTTGAACTGATTTTGTTTACTACTTAAAACACACAAATCCAGAATCTAATTGCTCTTTGTAGGGGCAATCACATAATCACAGAACATTAGTGGTTGGAAGGGTCCTCCAGAGATCATTGATACAACCCCCCTGCCAAAAGCAGGATTACCTGGGGTAGTCTGCACAGGAATATATCCTGACAGGTTTTGAAAGTCTCCAGAGAAGGAGACTCCACAACTCCCCTGGGCAGCCTGTTCCACTGCTCCATCACTCAATAAACAGGAAAACAAAGTATTATTCTGAACAAACACTACCAGACCTTTTAAATTATTATAATTCCCTGGATTACCTTCCTTTGTCCTCAAGAATATCTAAGAAATTAAGGTGCTCTTCCTAATTCTTTGTGAATCATGAGAAATATCCAGCAAATTTCAGTGCACCTGATTACACAATCAAAAAACAAAAGCAGTTTCCAGCATCCTCCAGAATGACCAAACAGGAAAGATCTCAGCAAAAGTTGTCAGCACCAGAGCCCTTCTGAAACAAAATTGAGAAGAAATCAGCTACCAAAGCAGCATCAGAGGAAAAAAAAAAATTAAAAGGTACATTTCACAAGAGAGCATGTGCTGACAGAAAAAGGCTACTATAAATTCTTTCCTTAGAAGTAAATAACCCTGTAGCCTGCTGTTAAGCAAACCCTGAACTCTTTTTAAACCTAGTCACTCCATAAACACAACCATGTCCATCAATCACAGTAAGTCTTTAGATATTTTCAATTGATTTGGCCACTTACAATTAATTCACCAAGGATTCAAAATCCAGGGCACAGTTAAATGCCATCTCCACGATTGGATAAAAACATGTATTAAACAAATCAAGACATACTCACGTTACAAACAGGTTCTCTAGAGTTTTGTGCTGACATTTAGGCAATGAGAAAGCTAATGAGAACAGCTATACTCTGCTCAGCACTGTTTAGGATTAACAAATTGACTAGATGATTTGTTATCAAGTCCCCACAAGAAGTCACACCACTTCAGGTAGAGGTGAAGGAAGGGAGGAGAAAGACTGGTCAAAACATATTAATGTAAAGAAACTTTCAGTCTCACATTAATAATTGAGATAACAGAGAAAATGATACTAGAAATAAAATTTTATGTGGAAAAAGTTTAACAATTTATCTGTTAGTTATATAATTTTGATATATTGATAGGCACTTCAACCTTCATTCATGTCTTCACTTTCAGTATCACAGAATCACAGAATGTGAGGGGTTGGAAGTGCCCTCCAAAGATCATCTAGTCCAACCCCCGTGCCAAAGCAGGATCACCTATACCAGATCACACTAGAATGCATCCAGACAGGTT
This sequence comes from Psilopogon haemacephalus, assembly GCA_013396835.1. Taxonomy (NCBI): domain Eukaryota; kingdom Metazoa; phylum Chordata; class Aves; order Piciformes; family Megalaimidae; genus Psilopogon; species Psilopogon haemacephalus. The sequence continues at coordinate 420,810 of VWZI01000754.1, forward strand.
TTTAATATCTCCAGAGAGGGAGACTCTACAACTCTCCTGGGCAGCCTATTCCAGTGTTCTGTCACATTCACAGTGAAGAAATTTCTCCTCACATTTACATAAAACTTCCTGTGCCTCAGCTACTACCCATTTGCCCCTTGCCCTGTCATTCAGCATCACCAGGAAGAGCCTGGCTCCACTCTCCTGGCACTTGCTCTTTACATATTTATAAACATGAATAAGGACACCTCTCAGTCTCCTCTTCTCCAAGCTAAACAGACACAGCTACCTCAGTCTCTCCTTGTAAGATGTTCCACTCCCTTCAACATTTTTGTGGCTCTGTGCTGGACCCTTTCAAGCAGTTCCCTGATGTCCTTCTTGAACTGAGTGGCCCAGAACTGGGGACACTATTCCAGATAACAGCCTCACCAGGGCAGAGTAGAAGGGCAGGAGAAACTCTCTCAACCTGCTAACCACAGTCCTTCCAATATATCCCAGAATGGCATTGGCCTTCCTGGCCACCAGAGCACATTCCTGGTCAACCTCCCATGCACTAGGACCCCCAAGTCCTTTTCCCCTTCACTGCCACCCAACAGGTCAGTCCCCAACCTATACTGATCCCTGGGGTTGTTCTTTCCCAGGTGCAAGACTCTACACTTGCCCTTGTTGAATTTCTTTAAATTTCTCCCTGCCCAACCCTGCAGCCTGGCCAAGTCTCGCTGAATGGCAGGACAACCCTTCTCTGTGTGCGTGTCAGCCACTGCACAGAGTTTGGTGTCATCAGCAAACTTGCTGACAGTGCACTCTGTGCCCTCATCCAGGTCGTTAATGAATATATTGAGCAAAACTGGTCCCAGTACTGACCCCTGAAGGGCCCCGCTAGTTACAGGCCTCCAACTAGACTCCATCCCATTGACCACAACTCTCTGACCTCTTTCCTTCAACCAGTTCACAATCCACCTCACTATTCAATCATAAAATCGTAGAATGGTTTAGGTTGGAAGAGACCTCAAAGATCATCCAGTTCCAAACCCCTGCCCTAGGCAGGGACACCTCCCACTAGATCAGGTTGCTGAAAGCCTCATGCAGACCACATTTCCTCAGTTTATCCACCAGGATGCTGCACCATCTTGGGAAGTTCTCAAGTGATGTCCTCTGATTTGGCTCCAGGAAGACTGCAGACTTCCATGTGATGAAGGTCAACCCTGCACTTTGGGCCCTCTGTTTCTGCCAGGAGTAGGTCTCCAACAACCAGTGCTTCTTCCTTGTGCACTTGACCCCTGCAAAGGTCATGAACCTGCCACCATTCACCCTCTTGAGTTAAGCTTCTGTCTTCCACCTGACAGATGGAAAAAGCAGTTTTTAATGAAACTTAACGAAACTTGAAGTTTGAAACTGAAGGACCTCAGTTGGTCACTGCATGCATTTTCACAGATAGCAGAGTAGCAAAACAGAAGAGTGGTGATGGCTGGGATTGGTTTTCTTTCTGGTTTTCTTTAATATTTTTTGGCTTATTACTTCACTTCTCAATCATTACTCTGTGGAAGATAAGAGGAAAGGTCATCAGTAGCCAGTGGCAGCACCAGCTGGGAGCTCAAAACAACACTTGTAGTTTTCAGCTGTCAGACGTTGGCTGAAATTTAACAAGTGCCAATATGAAAAGATCTGCAAACCCACAGCTTTTTTTTTTTTTTTTAACTAGCAAGAAAAAATGAAAGGGTTTGAAAGCAATTTAAAGTTTAGTATATTATTATATGTAAAGTATTGCAAGGTGTTCAGTCTCACTGGTTCCTGCGTTAGCAGAACTCCCACCCACACATTCTGCCCTTAAACATCCAAGCAAAAAGCATTTTGTATAGCACTTCATCCACACCCTGATGGAATTCCCTGGTTTCTTTTCTGTCTGATTATTAAACTTTTGTGAAAGTAGGTATCAGAGATAAAATGAGACCAATTAACAGCCTTTACTTTTACTAGTGGTGTCCATAAATTACCAAAAATTAATAAAGCCAAAATGTTGAAATATTACAAGGAAGATGGACAAAGCCACAAATATTGTCTAGCTGTACTGACATGAGGCTTTGGGTCTAGCCTCAGGTTTTATACTGTAAGGTGTACCATTTGTGAATGAAAATTGCCTCTGCCATGCACCAAACTGTGTGTATCTGAACCGAGAAGGAACACATTCAACATTCAACCATCCCTCAAGCAANATACAAAAGCAGCCACAACATTGTTGTCCTTCCTTTCTGAGAAGATCAACTAACATTTAAACTTGGATAAAGGAAGGCACTTGGGCCCACCCTTAGTCATTCCAAAATGCCAATCTGTTTATTAGCAGAAATAACACTTCTGGAATGTGCATAGCCCACAGAAACCCACCACCTCACATCAGCCTCTCAAATACCCTCCTCCCCACTGCAGAAGAGGATGCACTGAATCAAGATCCAAGGGTAGGTGCAAAAAGGGCTTAAGGTGCTTAACCTCAGTTATGCACACATTTCTCTGATTTCTAGGCCTAGCAAACCAGTACAAACAGCTACAGCACGCTGCTGTGACCCACCACCCACTCTGCATTACAAACTCAAGAGGCCAAATCCACCATGCAAGTTACTGTATTTCATGAAAGGGTACAACCCTGCCCATGGGCAGTGGCACAACTTGATGGATCACCTGAACAGAATAAGGCTTTGTCCTTAAAAGTAGACCATCACCCTTCTCTCCTCTCCCTCCAGGTGCAGTATGTTCCATGACTCCTGCTCTCGGATGGCAGAGAAATTCTGTCTAACTCACTGTCACTGGCTTTTAAAAATCCTATGTATTTTATTTGAATTACAACCTTTAAATTATTGACATCTAGCTAGCGTAATGACGGCTTATAGTACACAGCAGAAAACAAGAAGCAGAATATATTCTTGGCTAATAAAATTCCTCTGACATAAATTATATTTCCTATCTTATTTGTCCCTGTGGATGTTACCCAATTTCCCCTTTCTCTTCTTTCATATGATAGACAGAAAGGTGGGGTTTTTTTTTTGTAAGCAGAGAATGTAATTTATTGTATGTCTGTACAGGACCTAGGCCACCAAAGCCCAAAGGCTTTGAAGTGCATTTCAAAACCCTCATCACATAATGAGGACATTTGACTGCTCTTTCCAGCAGACAACTTGCAGCAGTTACTTTTAAAATTAATAACAAGGAGAAAATTTGAAAGTGATATTGTGCACACTTGCAAAACTGTAAAAAGAATAGTGAAACCTCCTTGTTCTGCCTTTCTCTCCTGTTGCTAAGTAGAACAATTACTGATCAGGTATTGAAGTCTACTGAAACAAGACTTCCATCAGGCAGAGAAATGCAGGCATGACTGCAGCCCATGAACAGCTTCAGCAGCCAATGTGATGTTGTGCAGTTGCTCTGCACTCTCCCCTCACATGAATAAGATTCCTCTTTCTGCAACAACTGCACAGTTACCTCAGTCCTGTAACTTTTATTAAAGCTTTCTATGTTCTCTCTTTGACTAAAAGTTGAGGGAGTAAGAAAGAAGAGAACAATAACCAATGCAAAATGTACTGGTCACATACCAAGGAATACAATTTCACTTTTTTGAAAGAAAACAAACAAACAAACAAACAAAAAAAAACCCCTCAGTATTCTGGAATTCAATAGCTGCAACAAGGAAGTATTAATACAAGTGTAAATTCAAAAAGTCTGGATAGTAGTCATGTCAATAGATGAAACATACAACTAAAAATTGCTCAAATTGTGAAGCTGTAAACTCTCTGTGGGTCAAAGTTAGCATGAATCAGATTGGCTTCCTCAGTCTTTACTTACTGATGTAGGATTTTCCACCCTGATGAATGGTTTTGGTCTCAAGACACTGGCTGTCTATTAGAGTACAGCTCCTGTGTGCTGTTTATACCCATATTTCCTTTCACAGAAGAAAGAATACATCGTCAAGCATAGAAAAAATGGTTAAATATTCAAACCTCACTTGATACAGGGTTGGAGTAAAACTACTGATGTTGTCACCATCCACCTGCTCCTCTATGTAGAAAGATACCATCATCATCAGGACTAGGATTTCTTGACTGGTAGTGCCTGTACTAAAACCCAGCTAGATCTGACACTCAGGAGTGCTTCCAAGCTCTTTCTATCACAGGCATGAGGGGGTAGTTAAGGGCAGAAGACCTCCTGGGAGAATGCTAGAGAAACATCCCAGGCAGAGAAAGCCAAACTTGGCAGTGTCTCTACTCATTCTGTTTGTCCAGAGCAGACCTTGAAGCCAATTAGCAAGCCAACAGTGCCTTTTTTTCCCCTCCTGCCCCTCTTCAGAAGGAACTGCTTCTCTGTCTCTGGTAGGGATACTGAATTAATTAGCATATATGCACTGTGAACAATCAGGAGACTTGAACCTGGGACTAAAGCAAGAGCCAAATTATTTGCCACTAGAACACATTCAGTGTGAAACAGTGAAAGGGGTCAAGGAAGTACTGGGCCACTTGACATCAAAAACAGTATCTGCAGTAGGAAGGGGAAGCAGAGCAGAGTAGCTTGCAGTGTTTTTGTATCCTTTTCTTTATATGGCTGTGCTGGCACACTGGGATGTAGACGAGCATGTCCTGCTGGGAAAGGAAGAGATGTGACAGGACTGAGGAATCATGAGCCTAGGGCACAATCTTGCATGCTGAAGCGACTGACTGGTTTTGCATTAAACACACATATCCATGCTCCCCAAGCATACAGCAACTTTGCTTATAGGTTTCTTTACTAAGACAAACAAGCAAAGCATCAGTTGAAAAAACTACCACTGCTGTGCTTATTGCACAAGCACAATAAAAACAAGTGACAAGCTTTTAGCCTTAATTGCTTCATCAGTCCAATAAGTGAATATGGTGTTCTGAGCCTGAGAGCTTGTTTCTTTTCCTACTATGTCCATTAAACTAATAAACAGATCTCCATCTACAGACATTTATATTACATTAATCCAGACTGGATACAAAGCTCCCCATTTTAAAAAACATTAAAAACTCAGTGTTTAAAGAGAGCAAATTATTAGGTTTTAACTCTGCAAAGCATGAACTGCCTTACAGAACTGAGCATCAATCAAATTTAACAATCTCTGGAAAGAGTAAGTCTGCTTACTGACAGCTAGAGAACACTTCAGAGACCTTCTCCAAGAAAACTTCTATGACCATCTGCTTGACAGGACAGGATACTCCTAGCCAGGTTGTCTATCCAACTGAAACATACTACCTAGATTACCTGGAAGCAAGCTACAAGAACAGCCACATTACCTTTTACGGTAACTCCAAGTTGCACCTTACCATCTATGCTTACACAAAGCTGCCCTGGCTACTATAAACTGCAAGAACACATCCTGGCTACATCCTGAGATCTCCTCCTCAGCCTCTGAAGGCCAAAGATAACTGTGGTAGAAAACAATTTGAGCATGCCTTCCCCACTAGGTAATATCTGAGCAAAATCTAATCCTACAGATGCATGTTCTAATGCCAAAGTCATTTAGGTTGCAAGGACTGTAACAGGTTTTAGTAAACACTTGGCACATTATTTTTGTCGCCATGTAAAAATAGAAAAAACAGCGATATTTCCTTTTAGATATTGTCTACAGAACACTGTCACAGAAAGTTCTCTATAGGGACTGGAAGTTAGTGGTTCTGATTTCCTTAAGGGTACATTTCCCTCAAAGACTCTTGCTCTGGTGCTAATTACAAAATTAGCAAGAAGCTTAAAAGTAATTAGATCAGGGTGTTAAATCACTAACGTTCCTTAAATAAAACTCCTAATTAGGACACACTGTACATTTATCTACAGTCTAGACCTGACAAACTGCCCAAACTCTCCCTTTCTAGCTGACATCCAGAACACTGCCAAAGAAACGTTAAGTACCCACAATAACTCACTTCAGGAAGGCACCTTCATTTGATTTACACAAGTACAGGCAACAACTCCTGTGTCCACCCACTTGAACCCCAAAGCAGACAGGTATAGTAAAGACAGTCATACCTAACTCCAGAAGGTGATTAATCTCTCTCTTTTGAGATAAATAAATAAATAAATAAATATGTATGTATGTATATATACATACATACATACATATATATATATATATATCTATGTAGGGAGCCTGGGCACTTGCTCAGAATATGCTTCTGTGATGGGATTAAGCTGTCAGTACCATTAAAATATAAAACTATCAACACTATCTGGTCTTTTTTCCTCCTACATGGTATTTCTTAGACTCTGAAATAAATGTAGTTGGATAGATTCTTTTGTTCTATTACACCTTACAGAACAGAACCTGACACAAAGGCATCTCAATTGAGAATTGATCCACAGTGAACTACTTCTATACAAACAGCAACAGCTACAATTCCTTTATCGCTCGATCAGGTAAGACATAATTAACTGCTTTAAAAAAAAATAACTACCCACAACTATATTGACAACCCATGCATCCTGCAGTCTTTCAAATGCTCTGTGTCTTATTCTAATCTCAAAACAAAATTATTCATGGTATCAGTAAAGGAGATACATAGATACTAAGGTATTAAAAAAAATAGAGAAAAAAAGCTTTCCACAAATTTCAAGTATACTAAATACTACTTCATGGGACAAAAGAATTTCTATTTGTATGGAACGCTGCAGTCCCACTTTAACATTGACCATCATAAAAAACGATTATGTCTTCTGAACAAGCATTATCTCTCAGCCACCTGGATTTTACTATCTGGTGTGGCTCTGTTAGAATCTTGCACCACAGATGCAATGTACCTCAGAAGCATACAAAGAATCCCTGCATGCATGCCATTGGGACAGTGATCTCATTATGGACTGGAATCACATTGCTCAAATACTTTTAGACAAAACTTTGAACAGTAGCCTCTTGTCGCTAGACATATTAACGTGACAAACCCAAACATGCCATTTTAGCAATTTTCCTTGAGTGAGGAAGGTAAAAAACCCAAAACTTAAGTGCCTCACAGTGTAACTCCATACACCTTTCATCTGCTTTCAATGTATTTTGGAAGAATTTGTATTTTCTCTCCTGAACTCATCCTTTCTGCCACCATCTTAGCTGATAACTGTCTGTGTCTAAAAGCACCCAAAAAATTGGTTACTGTACCACCCATGTTTCTGAGTCAACAGCGGTGTCATCCTTGCACTGCTGGGGACACATGGGATCCCCCATCTTTTTGAGGCTACTGAAGTTAACATCTGATAAATGAGACACACAGTATTCCAGAGAGGAACAAGCCATTTTTAGCATGTCTGAAAACTACCAGCTACTTCACTATGTACGATCCAAAAATCACAGTTATTTTAAACAACCTGAAGTCACTTACCTGTGATACCTCATTGTTTGGATTGTTTAATTTACTTTTTTTTTCAGTCTACCTTTTTGTTTAATACTATTGCACTAGCCCAGTGGAATCATGCACATTTGCTACACTCATTAGAAAAAAAACCTCAGTCATACTATTCCTACAGCACAAGGCAGTGAATTATTTTTTAGTAGTATTTTTCTTACCTTACCATAAGCTCAATTATTTTCCAGTGGATATATCCAGTCCTCTGTATTCTGATAATACCAGAGACAGCCAGAGATGCTCTGACTAAAAACAGGTTGGGGTTTTTTTTGTCAGAAAAGGAAAGATTCAATGAAAGAAAAGCCTTTCTCCGATGGTTTTTGCAAATGCAGGATGCAACTGTGGGGGGAAAAGGGGATGACCACAGGTCTCAACTACATTACCCAGCAACTGAGGCCTAGCAACTCAGCAATCAAGATATGAAGCGTGGGCCCTACACTTCAGGTCACACAGCCTTCATGATCTGAGATGTTTTAGGGGAGAGGAAAACCTTTCCCTCATCAAACAGACATAATCTTTGCATTAACAATTCCAGGAGTTAAGGAGAGTGATTATTTTCAAGCTAAACACTTAAAAAGATGCACCAAAACTCCAAATGCATAATCCAACACTCCTTTTCTGTATGTGCGTGAATCACAACATGATAGGCTATATTATTAGACATACACACACACATATATATATATATATACATATGCACACACACACATGGACTTTTACCTGACATCTTAAGAAGCATGTCTCTTAAGAAGCTAAATGAATTAACAGCTAGGCTTGGCATCACATGAAACACACACCTTTGGGAAAATTAACAAATCTAAGTGCAAAGGTTAGAGTTAGATGCTTGCCAGGAAGGTTCTTTCATCTTACTGAGCAAAAAAAAAACCCAAACTCTTTGCCATCTTTTTTTTAAAAAAATGCAACAAACTATTTCACATGAACTTGGCAGAGTCCTAAACCAGCAGGTCTGGCTGATAAAATGGCAAGTATCTCCACAGCTGCTAATGTTGACAACATGTGACAATATGGCATTCCCAGACATCATCAGCTGCATCCCCAATTATTGTTAATTTTGTGCAGGATTACAACATTTTTTTCTATGTTCATTAGCTATACTTGTCTTAATAAGTTAGATACAAAGATACAGTGGAAGAAGTCAGACAACATGTAAGTGATATTTAATAGAGAATGATCAGAAAGACAGTAAAAGTCAAAATTAATGTTTAGCTTGATATAGTATTTACTGACTGGCTGTATGAAGTAGTATGAGACTATACTGACTGAGTTGTGAGGTTTGGGGTTTCTTTTGTTCAGTTGTTTTTTTTTCGAGGGGTTATATGTTTTGTTTGTTTGTTTGGGGTTGGGTTGGGTTTTTGTGGCATTTTTTCTATGGCGATGACAGATTTCCTATTTTATCACTTTTTACTGAACTGGACAAAATACATCATGTTTATGAAAATCTAGATAAAACATGACTCAGACTGGAAGAATATTTTCTGTTGTATCTCACAACTGAACACAAAACTCTGTGTACACATATATTCAAACTGCATATTTAAGCACATATTTTTGTGAAACAGACACTAAAATCACACCTGAAATAACTTGTTGGTTAGGACTATCAGGTGGGACAGAAGAGGCTCATGTTCAAGTCCATAATTTAGCTCATTAAAGTGGCCCCTTATCTCATGGTCAGAGTTTCCATGTGCTAAGCTATGAAACCACTCCCTTCCAGAAGAGGAAAAATGTGGTTGAAGCTGCCTTTCTGGCTGTCATTTCATAACAAAGATATTTAAAGACAGTTTTAGCCAAGATATCTATTTATGTTGGCATGATTCCCTACATAAGTATGGTATTTTATAGGTACCTTCAAACATGGATATTAATTCAATGTGGTTTTACAGAAGTGCATGCCAAATGCTTTTTGTCTCAAGCTGCTTTTAAACACTGGTACTAGTAGCATAAAATGCTATTTCAAAGCATCAGAACAAACCACTGTTTCATGATGGTCAGTTGCCTCAACTGGCACTACAAATTTCAAGCAATTCAAGCTCCATTTAATTCCTACTGTACAATTAAAGAATATGCTATACTCTAAGTAGATTTACTTGAACAATTCTGTACCCTTCCAGCTGAAAGCATTCCGATCTCCCAATTCAAAGATTTTCAATATTTATTCCTTTTCTACATCAAATACATGATGTAAATCAAACATTATCACTAGTACTTGCAAAGTTCTTCCATCATCAGGCAAGATTCAGTTCATAATGGAAAACTGTTATAAGGGAGACAGACTATACAAAGTCAGTTTCAGTATGGAAACTTTTCGGTTCTAGCCTAACCTATGTAACACTAGACAAATGGCTTCCCCTCTGTTCCTTCCTCTTACAAATTGCTTACTGTACCTGTGTCATCCCTTGAGGCCAAGGGTTGGCTTTCTCTTTGTATATAATGTGATTTACAGCTGGGATTTCTGAATGCTGCCACAACACAAAATCACTGCAACACTTCAGAGCTCTGCTCTACAAATCACTGTAATCTCAGTCTTTACTGGTGCTTTTAATGGCATCCCTGCTGTTCCGTGACAATAGTCCAGTCAAGAGAACTTGCCCCATCACTTTGAACCTACTGTACACACACATATATGCATACATATCACTTTTTAACCCTTAGGTCCCATCTCAGATGCTGGCAATAAAGTCTAAACTTGTTCCATTCTCAGGAAAAATAACTTATTTTACACTGGCAAAATCATTCCCAAAGTAAAACATGACCTAAAACCTACTACTTCAGCACTGCCCACTCACTTTTGGCAAAACTAATGATAATACTGTCTTGCCAGGGCTCTATAGGCAGAACACACGGGAGAACACAGAGTTCAACAGAACACAGTCTTACAAAGATGTGGAAACAGGAGACAAGAAATCACAACCTGCCAGAGATTCTGTCCAGAAACAACCCACAGCAGGAGACCCCAGTTCGAGACCACACTCAGGCCTCTCTGGACTGCTGCGTGGTTGCTGAGATTTTCACTTTTCCAGTTGGAACAACAATTTCAAGTCTGAAAGTTTCCCACAGAAAGTTCATAAACTCACTGAGCAAACACCTAAATTACATCATCCCCTCCTATTCCTGAACAAAGGGGATGATTCTGGCACGGTACTCGGTATCTTCCCAGAGGGAAGGAAAAGTCATTTTTCTCCACAGCCAGCCTCAGAGGCCAGCAGGCTCCCAAGGCAAGCAATCCCAGCGCTTTCAAGCCAGGGCTTTTGGTAACTAGCCTCAGGCACATATGCACGATTTCCGAAATGCTTATTGCAAAACTGGGGGGCTGAAGGAGTCCTCCGACCCAGGACAGGGAGTAACCATGAGCTCCGGAGCCACCTGAGGAGGGCTGCTGGCGACGAGCCTGGAACACAGCATTGCTCTGAAACTCTTTCACCCATTTGGGAAGCACACTTCCATAAAGCATAGGGATTGACCGACTGACACTACTAATGAAAGAAAACGTTTATCAGAGCGCTCCCATCCAGTTGCCTGTCAGCACTAATTTACACCAGTGGGGTGGCAGGCTTGCAATCAGCATCTGCCCAAACGGGGGACTCGGGAGGCTCAATAGCGTGTCCACAAGAGGCTTATTTAAGGAAAAGCGTAAATTCGATGGAGGCAAGGTTCGTTTACACACCCCCGCGCACTCTAAGAGCGGAATGAAACGGACACCTCAATGACTCGCTGGATCCCCTCCCTCCTTACATCGCTAACTCCCTACCAGCAGGGAGGGCAGCTCCTGCCCCGCCCCGGGCAGCCCTCACCAGGTCTGGCGCCAGGCTGCGGGCGGCTGGCTCAGGGCAGGACACCGACACAAAGACGGGGTGTGGGGGAGGACCAAACAAACAAAAAAACCAACACCGAAAAACAAAGAAACCACTAAAACACATTTAAAAACCCAAACACACACATACACACACATGCACAAGAGACTGTCAAACCCCTCTGCACAACGTGTCTCCTCGTCAGCCCGACTCCCGACGGCGGCAGACCTGCGGAGCAGCCCCTCCGCGCTGCGCTTCAGGCGGACCCCCACGCTGTGCTTCTCCCCGGGGGCGGCACTCACCTCAGAGGGGACACAGCCTCGGCAGCTGCCTGTGCTTGGGGAATGGAAACCGCCTGTCCGCTCGGTACCGGGCAGCCGGCGGCACGGCGGAGCGACGCACACTTCCACTTTCTCTCAGGGGTCTTTTCTTCGCTGCACCGTGTAGTGCCCTGCCCTGCCCAGCCCAGTCCAGTCCAGTCAAGCTCAGCTCCGCCGCGTCGCCTCTGCCTGCCTCCCCCAGCACTCCTCCCTCCCTGCCTTTCGCAGACGCCCCCCCCC
>VWZI01000754.1:433175-560538 GCA_013396835.1 Psilopogon haemacephalus
AAAAAACCACCCCACAGCCCACCAAACAAACAACCAAAACATCCAAAACATAAAGGCAGCACAGTCACAAGTGTAGGTGACAGAGTTTATTGTCAGCTTATGAAGTGCTGGTTGTCTTAACAGGTTTTGCTCGCAGGTGGGAAATCTGCCTAACTTTTACCTAAAGTAAGCATCTATTGATGCACATCAGCACATGTGTTTTCTGGAATTAACTAAACACCTACATATTATATTAACCTGCACTTGGTCATTAATGGTCCTTGCTTACTCAGTGATGAAACTGGAGTTTGGTCAAAAGTGGTATGAAAAGTTGTCCCCCATGTAAACCTCAGCAGTGATCCACATATAAGTGTCACACTTGAAATTCACTCAAGCTTTCCAGAGAAACCCAAACTACTGGTCGTGAATCTGACCATAGCTAGCTTTACAGGAGGGTTTAGGGACTCAGTACCTGGTGGCTGAACATTGTGTTCCTGTGGCCAGAAGTACATGCAGGGGGTTAGGAACACAGCACCCCCTTTCCTCTGGAAGCTGAATTAGTACATAGCAAGAGTGAACGAGCCATGAGGTATGAATGAAAAGAGAATCTTGTCTCTAGTTTCGTGATTGGGATACTTAGTTAAGAAATGTCCTTCAAAGATTTTTTTTTTTTTAATCCTGCTAAGCTGAAGCACCATCTCAGAAAGTGGACTGAAACACTTTCGGGCTGAGGAAGGTCTATAAGGGATCATTGGTTTGTTGAACAAGTGCTCTGAATAACCAGTGGTTGTACAAAAGACAGGTAAACTCTCCCTGGTGCTCTGTAAGAAACTTTTATGCATGACAGCTGTCATTTTCTACTGATTTTTGCGCAGTCCAAAAAGACTGATATCTCAGGTGCAAAGGAACTAGAGGCCTTTCATGGTTCTTATTTATTTTCTTTTACTTCTTATGCAATGCTCATGGAATTGTTTCAATTGGAAGAGACCTGAAAGATTACACTAAAGACACCCTCCTTCTTTAAGGGACTAAGGGCTAGGCATGTAGCTGTGTAAAGTGTTATGATATGAGCAGGATTTTTATTCAAAATTAATACTGTTTATTAATTCTGATATCCAGGAATCTCATCACAGAACTTAATTTTTAACAGGTTCTTCACAAGGCCATGAAAAATATTACACAGAAGAAAGCAGGCAATCTAGAACACTTAAGAAATAACTAGCAAAATACGAACGTTAAACTATTAGAACTGGAAAGAGGTTCTTGCAGTCGATTATACCACTTGCCCACTAGAGGGACTCAAGAGGCTCCTTTCTGCTGAAGGCATAAGGTACATTCAATTTTGTTACAGAGAAGCTTTTGAATATTTACTCACAAAATGTATCTCCAGATTCCTGGAGCTAAATTATAGTTTCCAGACAGTACCCAAACACTTGAAGGGAGTTCTGTCAGTGTCTGTTAGCTGTTGAAGACTTCTGGATCTTCCCAGGCTCTAACAGGGTGCTGGGAGTGAGGCAGAGAAACTCTGACCTGATCCTGGTTCCTCTTGGCCATGGTATGGAGGTTTGCAGAGATACAGGCAGGATGTCTTGCAGATGTACAGATGGACACAATGTCATGCTAGTGGCTAATTCTCACCTATCACGTGAAAGCACTTATTGCTTATTCCTGGCAAACTGATGCACAACAGTTTCCAGATGTACAAGCCAAGGGCTTGTTATTATGCAGCTAAGCTGTCTTGGAGCTTAGCAGACATAATACTGCAAAGCAAATAAGGCAAAAGCATGGCAGAGCATGGCAGGATACAACAGCAGAAAGCATGTATGCAATGGCAGAACATGTCATATTTACCTGCTCATGTCTCTTATCAATTTAGGCTGAGACTAATAGCTCTTTGGCCACAGATTAGTCAATCAGAATGGCAGTTTGCCAAACTTGACCATATTGGGTAAAGTCAGGGCTTACTTCACCCATATCAGGACAGACACAAACAAGTGCATAAACACATGTGGGTACCCTGTTTACAATTGGAAAGAGACATAATGACACCAAGCCTTTGTCTTCCTTTCCCACACTTGCTTCCACCATTAGCAGAAGGGAGGAGGAACAAGGGATGTGTCTGGACAAACCAGGACATGTTTTAGGCCTATTGGCTGACCTGAGTTAAGGCACATCAGATACATATCTATATACAGTTCTTTTTGTTTTTCAAAATTGTGATGTATGTAATGGTATTCTGACACATTAGACTGCTACTCAAAAAACCCCTAACATTTCAAGTAAAATAGAAATCGTTGCTAGTATTCTTGAAATCACTGACATCTGAAAGCTTATTTACAATTGTGTTGCAAGAGATTGAAGTGACTCTGGTGAGACAAAATATAGACAAAAATCCTTGCAAGATGAAAAGCTTTCTCAGAAATGAGAAAGCTGAGAAAGTTGGAAAACAGTCAAATGATATATTAAGAAATAAATGAACAATTCATTTTTTTTTGTTCTTTGAAGAAGAGAAACAAAAACTCTGGTATGAAAAAAAAAGCTCCTGTATCTTCATGCTTGCTGGTGCCTAACTTCATGCACATAACGGTTTAGGTGGTACAGAAGGGATCTCCAGCAGTAAACTGAGTTGCTGCTGGTGTACTTTTACCATGCAGTTAAGCTGATTTTGGAACTATCTCTTGTTGCAAAGGCAGTAGTCTTTCTCCTAATGCTTCCTATGTTGGAACAAAATCTAAAGAAAACTTTTTTTTTTTTTTTGTGAGCTATTTTAGTTACCTTCACAGAATCATAGAATGGTTTGGGTTGGAAGGGACCTCCAAAGGTCATCTAGTTTAACACTTCTGCAGTAATAAACAAGGGCATCCTCCACTAGATCAGGCTGCCCAGAGCCTTGTAGAGCCTCATCTTGAGTATCTGCAACGATTGGTCCTCAACTACCTCCCTGGGGAGCCTGGTCTAGCGTTCCACTACCCTCATGGAAAATAACTTGTTCCTAACATCCAATGTAAATCTACTCTTCTCTAGAAAACATTGTCCCTCATCCCATCACTAGAGCACTCCAGGCCTTTTCTCTTCTTGAGAGTCGGTGATGGGTAGATGAGAAAGCAGAGTGACTGCAATGATAGTAAGAGGAAAATGGGAACTGCACCAGAATTGCATCAGGCAGCTGCAGATTTGACTTGACTACAGTAAAATTTACCTTCATGGGAAGAGCTCAGAGGCGAGTGAACCTTAAATTTGCTCTTCCTAGATGCATTGTTCTACTTTCCACGGCATAAATGAATTGTTAAAGAAATGAATATTCTCTTCCTTCGTGGTTAAGACACACCATCAGGTAGAGGGATGATCTCACATGTAATGCTTGCTTGAAGAATTGGTGCAAACCACTGAGGCAAGACATTAAATCAGTATTTCCCTACTTTATATGTCCCCAGACATTCTTACTGTACTCAATTCACTATCCCCCAACTTCAGTGCCAGGGAGAAATACATACTTAGCTCTCACCACATTATCACTGGAAGCATATACAGAGTATGTCTGCATTGCAGTGTAGTCTCAACAGAGTGCTGGGTCTGTACGGGTTCCTGTACTCAAGCTAGCCCTGGTGTCTTTGCAGGACACAGCACTGTGTTATGTAGTCATACCATATTCCAGAAAGCAGTCCATATTAAGACATCATTCTAGCAGTTAATAAAATATTGGATTATTCCACTAAATTGGCAATACGTCATTGAAGCAGCAACATGTTTCTGTTTCAGAATATGGTTCTTCCTCTGTTAGGAAGTCTGAAGACTTAAAAGATCAATTTACCATTATATACATGTTGTAGGGCACTCCAAATCCCTTTTCCCCTCCCCCCTCCATCCTGTCACTGGAGGTTTAAATGGGGGGAGAAGAAGGCATGAAACTTTTCCTCCCACCTTGCAGGCTTGAAGGCGGGAACAGCAAAAGTCACCCTTTTCCAGACATGTACTGACTCATGGGAAAGACTACTTTGGAATCAGCTGGCGATTGGTTGGATTCTTCATGCCCAATATATATATGTCAACTGGACACATTGTCTAGGAAAACATTATAAATGGAATGAGGTTAAAAGTGTGCGGTTCCAACTTTTGCACCATTCTGTGCAGTTCTGCTCGGCTCCTGCTCTTGTGCAGTTCGTTCTGCTCCCCTACAAGTCTGCAAGTTCAACAAGTCCTTAGGGCCACTCAAGAGAGAGCTCCCAGCAGCACATGGACGTGGCTTCTCTCAAACCACACCACAACCTGATTTCTTGCTCACTACCCTGAGCTGGGGAACATGGCAGCAGTTTGGCTTTTTTCCCTGCGCTGCCAAGATAGAACATCTCCATGATCCTCATGAAAGCACTTTGACTTTGGCAGGTTTTAGTCGCCTTGGGCTTAATGCCATATGGATGCACTATTGGATATAGCTTACCATTTCAGAGGCTGCTGCAGAGAAATTGAGCAGGGATGATCACTGAAGTCCAACTTCACCTCCATGAGTAAAGCCTGCTGTTCCCTAGGTTCTCCATTCAGCATGATTTATAAGTGGGGAAGTCTTGTAGCTTAGCCTTTCCCATTTTCTGACTTTTCTGAATTACTAAACTTGCCCATACGCATCCTTGTGGCAATTTCCTGACCAAATTAGAACCTGTAAATAAACCTTAACTTGTTCTGTATGTAGTTTGGGGGCAGGGCTTTTGGGAAAATAAAAATAATCTTATTTTTTATAATTCCTGCTTTGGCCAATTAATCCCCAACCAAATCAATACAATTTATAAAAAGCTATTTAATTTTTTTTTCATTTTCACTCGTTTGCTGACACACAAACATGTACAACTCAATTTTTGCAAACCCACAAATTAGAAGGCGACAAAACCCCCTCCAGTATACATTCTTGAGATTAGCAATGTTCACTGTAGAAATAATTAGATGTGACTTTTGAACAAAAAAATATTAAATTGGGATAAAAACTTTTGTAATGGTAAGCTAAGATTACCCGTTGGTGTTAACTATTCAAACTTCAATATGAGCAGAATGTGACTGAAGCATCATTTCCAATCTGAGTACAGTTGTGTTGGTTTGAGCTAATTGGAGAATTTGAGAAATTAAACATACTGTGTCACTTCACCCAGTTTTGACTGAGAGAGAAGAAAGAGGATTGTTTTGAGAATGTTCCCAAAACATCCAGATAAGCCAGTGTGCTTGCGCAGTCAGTCGGCTCTGGGTCCCGGCTGCCTTCAGCAGCTTCTTTCCTTTGTCTCTCTGCCTTTGAACTAATTCAGAGTAAAATTACTAAAACCATTAATTCCTTCCTGCCACTAATCTTTCTGACCGATCTTCAGCTTATCTGCAGCATCATCAAGTGGTGAGATAAAGCTGGGGGAAGGAGGGAAAGGTGGTAAGGGGGCGTTTGGTTTCCCTCTCTTGGGGATTTTGGTCTCCAGGAGGGGTGTGGTGTCTGGTTTTTTTTTTTTTTTACTGTATATTTCTGTAAATATCTGTTATATCTTGTAAATATTTGCTTGTATATTTGCATTGCTGTAAATATAAAGCTTCATTTATTAACTTCCAGTGTGTTTATCTGAGTTTTAGCCGGGGTTCTAAAAGGTGGGGGGGCAGGTTACTGCAAACCCACTACAACAGTCTACAAAAAATGCCATTGTGATTTGTTCACTCAGTCCTTTATTGGTAGTTATAAATCTTGACACTAACCTCCAAATAAATGATTACTCCTTGTTTCTACCCCAGAGAATACCATGATATAGCAGTACAGAAAATAAAATTCTGAACAGAAAGAAGCTGGAAGAAGTTGGAGTTGTTGTCAGTTGGCTCCTTTCTCTAACCTACTCTTGGGGGGAAATTCTAGTGTGAGTCTCCCAAGTATTTTTACACATAAAATCTTAGAGAGCAGCTGTATGAAGACATGGAAATTCCCATGGCATGAGCTTTACCAAAATGCCAAGCATGCCATTGGAATAGCATGAATATGACCAGCATTCCTCGCCAGAAGTTTCTGTTTAATGAGAAAAGTAACTGAACATCTGCGGTTGTTTTGAGGCTGCCCTCCTGTATCCAAGCACATTGACTTTCACTTTTCCACTTCATTTAACTGACTAATATTCTGTCAAGATCAATTCAGGTTAAATATCTTGCTAATCACTTTCCTCAGCAAATATTCAACTTGTGTATTTCTTTTAAACTTTTCAGAAATAGGATTTCAGTTACGCACCTTGCAGAGAGAGGGGCATGACATAGTCTCTTGTGTTCCAGGCAGCTATGACACGTGCTATGTAGATGTGTTGGCTGCTTTTCTACAGTACACTCATTTGTAGAAGAGAAACTTCTGTAGTTTGACAGCTGAAAGCTTAGGTAGGAGGTGTGAATCATTGCCTGAAAACTGGGAGACACTTTATTCATGTAAATGCATGGGGTGAATTGAGGACAGTAAAAGGTTTCTAGACAGACAGAATTGCAGTGATCTTAGAAAGGAAAAGTGGGAAAGCTGAGTGAAAGAAGAATGGAGTCAAGGACAGGGTGTTGTTTAAGAATACGCACATTGAAGACCATTATTTTTAAAGCATCAGGAAAAAAAATCAGGAAAAGGGAAGAGAGAACAGAGAAAGGGAAAAGAGAATGGAGGAGTGTTCCTTTCAGAACAGAAAGCATTTTTTGCATTGTTTGGTTTTGGGTTTTTTTTTTGTTTTTTGTTTTTTGTTTTTTTTAAATACAGAACCAATATACAGCAGTCTGAATTGCTTCTAGTGAATAAATGTCTTTGCTAAAGGTTTTCATCAAGGTTAATGAAACATTATGAAAGTTAGTCAAGGAGAAAAAAAATATATCCATTCAAGTGTCTATGAATTTCATAGTATTTTTGTATATGCCACTTCAAATTATAGTCATTGATGTTTATTTGTTTCTCAGATAGGACAATGGCTTAATCAGGTTGCTTTCTTTCTCCAGCTCTGTTAGCAATATTCATCAATAAACACTGTTCTTCCTATTACAATGTCTATATCCGAACCAAAGACTCATGTAACATTTTTTATTCCAAGAGTGAACTAATTACGGTACACAGTATGGCCTTTTCATACTGGCATAAGCAAGGCAAATTTAAAAAAAAAAAAGTCAAAATTAATCTCACTTGCCATATTCAAAGGCTTTCTTTGAATCCATAGTGAAAAGCATAGCACAAAAACACAGTACTTTCATACTATGGATTTTCGATGTATCTGGATCCACTCTGCAGAATGAATCAGACGCTAAACTTGGGCAAATTGGCAATGCCATTGATTTCTGTTTATGGGTTTGCATTATTCAGAGTCCATAGTATTTTAATATGTCACATATCTTCTTAACAATTAGTTTAGGGAACTACAAGACTGAAAATACTGAAGCAGCTTCTCACCTTTGAATAGCACCACAACTGATCTGAATTTATGACTCCATAGTGGACTATGACCCTTTTGGCTTACCTAGAGCTTCAGCTGCTTGGTCAGAGTTGCATTTTAAATATCAAGTCAGATGCCAGCAGCTTCTACAGAGGGAAATATGTTACAATGGCAGGCGTAATCACTCAGAAAACTTAACATTAGTGCCAAAAAAACTAATTTCAGACAACCACTCCATAGACTCTTACTATTTTCATCATATGTGAGTGATTTACATACTAGGGTGAGGCACACAAAATCATTTGGAAACAAATCTTGAAATCTTCATGTCTGCAATGATGCGATGGTATTTGCATTTAACTTTAGTACATTGACAATGTGGCTCCATTTATTTTAAATTCTGAGTGCATCATTTTTAGAAACTGGTATTTTGAGAGGAACTTTTTATTCGTTGGAATCCAAACCAGTTCCTTAATACTACCATTTCAAAATCACATTTTGGCAGGAAAGTCTTCCCAAAAGAAGGGCAGGCAACAATGCAATCAGTGAACTGTAGAAAATAATGTGTGCATCTTTATCGTCCCAGAGTAGCTAAATGGACAGTGTATCTAGTTAAAATGACAGGATCTATTCCTCACTACTCCAGTGAGGATTAACCCCTAGTCTAAATAAAGCAGACTCGCAAACCATGTACGTGTTTCTGACACACCAAGCAAATGCTCTATGTACTTTTTGCTCTTAATAGGTCAGCCAGCTGAACATTTACTTCACTGCACCTTCTCTTTCCGAAGGTTTTACTTATGTCCTGATTAGAAAAGAGAGTTTCTAGTGTCTCAAGATGTCTGAAGGATGGAATTTTAATTTCATGGACCTCTCAGAAATGCTGAATCTTTACCAGTGGGTTTGTAGTATTCCTTTTCTCACATCACTTTATCAGTTTAATACAGATTATAAATGCTTTCAGACAAAAAAAGTAATGATCCAAATTTATAGAAAGATAGGTGTGATCTCCTGTGCCACTGAATTTGCCATTTTAATATTAAGTGTGTTATTTTGGAGTGAAAATATTATGCTGGGCTACAAATATGAACCCTAACCCAGCAGTTTACTCAACAAAAGGAATTTGTCTGAAATCATCAGTGGTATCTATGATCTACCATGTGACATGTGGGTCTGTAGGTCACATTTTTCAGATGTTTACATTGTTTAATTTGAGGCTTCTTTTGGGCTATACTGCTGGAAAAACATGGGGCAAATGCCAAAAATATGTAACTTTTAGGTGATCTCTTATAGTCCAGGTGAACCACACCACTACTAGTACCCCAAGCACTGTATCACAGACTGTCCAAAGCCATTTTCAATGACTGTTCTAAAGTAGAGATAGCTGAGTGAACCAGCTGGAGAAAACTGCATCAAGGTACATTAAACAAAACTAAAATGTGGGGGGAAATTGTGGTAGTCATGACAAGAGATGTCTGAGGTGTGGCTGTAAGGTATTTCAGAGGAACTTGATATCTTATGTGTGATCATAAGTGAAGGAGGAGGAGAAGATAGGAGAGTAGAAGGCAGAAATGGAGGGGGTTGAAGTCAAGAAGAGTTTTACTCTTGAAGATATTTCAAGAGAAAGTGATGATGATTAACTGTCCTATATTCATTGTGTAATCTTAGGCCTACCTTCATGATCTCAATTGAAGAAATAAGGACCTCATTATTCAGGGCTACAGCATCAGCCTCACTAACCCTTTCCCTCTTCCATGAAAAGTCCATGTCCCACAGACTCACACATGAGAACAATGCCTTTAGTCATCAGTAATATTCCTCCACTCCACAGAAAAATCAGCCAGGCTGTCTCTACTCATTTATGCAGGAGACTGCATAAACTTTACCTGTCGTTTAATCAATAGCTTAGTATCTGCTGGGTATTCACAGTCAGGTAGTAGGATGAAACTGGCTTTGCAAGGGTTTCATGGAGCTACTGAAATGGAATGGAATAGATGGAATTAGTATATACAGATAAAAAACATTGTTTTGGAGCCTGTGTCTTTTGGATCGGGCTAAAAGACTGGGAATGGAAGTGTTTCTTGTAGAAGTGCCTTAGACTAATCCACTCATGCCACAACCTTAAGAAGGTATTTAAGGACATCTACTCTGAACAGAGGGAGTGATTCTGAGTTGTGCCACTAATGATTTAGTCAAAATTAATCTCACCTGTAGTGTCCATTTTGTTTAGGGAAAAAAATATTTAATAGAGAGCTAGTCTGATTTTTGTCCAATTATAAAAGACAATTTTGTCTTAACTTAAAATAAAGATTATAGTTTAGTCGAAAGCTTGTATCAAAAGAAATGGTTTGCTAAACACTTTTTCACTCAAAAGATAAATGGAACAAGAGTGAGTTGAATTTTTCTGGCAGGTTTTGATTCCTAAAATTCTGTCACTAGCAAAAATGGTATTTTGCCTGCTATCTTGGACAAGGAAATGCTTTTCTCTAATTTGAATTAACATTTCAGTAGACAAAAGTTTAAACACATGAAACAGACAAATTCCTTAGACAATTTAAGCCACCAATTAAGCATAATAAAACATGACCTTTCCATTAGTTTTACTAGATCTCTGACTTTGCAGACAGCAAAATAATCCCTGTTCACATGTCTTAGTGGAATTAAAACAGCAGTGGCAAGGCTAGAAAATTCAGGCAGTGATTTAGTTACATATGCAAAATTCAGTATTTGTTTTAAAGTAATACAGACAACTAAAGACAGTTTTTATACTTCAGTGTGCCAGTGTCAAATTTTAAAACAACAAAACAGCAAGTACTTGAATTGTATGAGCCAAACCAAATTACCTTAATTTACAAATTTATAAGGACCTGTTGGAATCACCAAAGAAAACAATAGAAAAATAAGATTTTTCATTTTAGCTCGGTAGAATAATCACTATCTTCAGTATACATAGAGACCAAGCAAATACTGATTTTACCAGTAACATTGCAGATTCTAGCACCATGGCTCAGGTGCTTGTAATCCCTTCAGCTAAAGACCACTTTACAAGCAGGCAACAAATACAGTGTTCAGACTGAGCCAGCTTGTCTTGTGCACATGATCTCAATTTCCTTTGAATAAAAGGTAGAAGTTTTGGCACTGTATTTCCAATCTTCTGCCTATTATGATAGCCTTGAAAAATACCACTCAGAAGCAGAGATCTATTCCACTCCCCCATGCACCAACAGACTAGAGGATGTTCATCTGGGACTGCATAGCACATAAGCTATAATGCTTATGAACTTTCTCTTCATTTCAGTGAGATGTTACTAGCTCAAGAAGTGGGCTCATGTGAACCTCATGAGATTCAACAAGTCCAAGTGCAAGGTCTTGCACCTGGTCTGGCGAAATATCCAGTATTAATGCAGGCTGAAGGATAAAGGGATTGAGAGCCATCTGCAGAGAAGGACTTAGGGATACTGGAGGATGAGAATGTGAACATGAACCAACATGTTATCACAACTTAGAAAGACAACCACATCCTGGGCTGTGTGAAAAGAAGTGTGACTGGTGGGACAAGGGAAATGATTCTGCCCTTCTACTCCATTCTGGTGAGACCTCACATGGAGTCCAGATCTGGAGTCCTCAGAACAAGAGAAAAATAAACTTGTTTGAGTGAATCTAGAGGAGGACCACAAAAAACTGGGACACCTCCTCTAGGAAGATAGGCTAAAAAAATTGAAGTTGTTCAGCCTGTGTTGGAAAGGGTGTGGCTGGTAGGTCAAGAGTTCCCCTGCCCCTCTACTCTGCCCTGGTGAAGCTATATCTGGAATGGTGTCCCCAGTTCTGGGCCACTCAGTTCGAGAAGGACCTCAGGGAACTGCTTGAAAGGATCCAGCACAGAGCCACAAAAATGATTAAGGGAGAGGAACATCTTCCTTATGAGGAAAGACTGAGGCAGCTTGGAGAAGAGGAGACTGAGGGGTGACCTCATTCATGTTTATAAATATGTGAAGGGCAAGTGTTGGGAGAAGAAAGACAGATTCTTCTCAGTGATGTCCAATGATAGGACAAAGGGCAGTGAATGGGTACAAGCTGTAGCATAGGATGTTCCATAGAAACATAAGGAAAAACTTTTTCACTGTGAGGGTGGCAGAGCACTGGAACAGGCTGCCCAGAGAAGTTGTAGATTCTCCTTCTCTGGAGACATACAAAATCCTCTTGGATGCATTCCTATGTGACCTGCTCTAGGTGATTCTGCTCTGGCAAGGGAGTTGGACTAAATGATCTTTCGAGGTCACTTCTATCCCCTATCCTTTGAGTCTCTGTGATTCTCAGAATAGGCTGATGGGGTGTCCTTCTTATGGCTCTTCAGTATTTAAAGGAGCCTCTAAGAAAGATGAGGACAGTCTTTTATCAGGGCCTGTTGTAATAGGACAAGGAGTAATGGTTTCAAACAAAAAGAGGGCAGATTTGGACTAGATATAAGTAAGATTTTTTTCACAGAGGGTGGTGAAACATTTGAACAAGTGGCCAAAGAGGTGGTAGAAACACCATCCCTGGAACATTCAGGATCAGGTTGGACAGTGATTTGTACAGCCTGATCTAGTTGAAGATGTTCTTGCTCATTGCAGGGAAATTGGACCAGACAACCTCTAACAGCCCCTTGCAAATCAGACGTTCTACGATTCCACAATCCTACACATTTTCTGTTATTTTCTATGATTCTGTTTCAAATACATGATGCTTTTATTATAATTTCAAAGAAAAAGTGCTGAGACATTAATTTGGTTTTAGACAGTTATGCTGCCTGTTGTGGTGCCTTGGTCTGGTTGTAAATGTTTTGCCTAAGGAAGACATATAAGTGTCTCCCCAACCTTAGAGGTACTGAACATTAAGCAACCAGTGAAGTGGGTGTTTCATCAAGAGAGGAAAATTACTCTAGGAAGTTTAAAACATATCTGAACTCTCTGAGTCAGAAGTTAGCCCAAATAGTGTTGTGACATATTGAATGTCTTCACTGTCCCCTAAAGGAGGATTTATTACTGACACAGGTTAGATTTTAGTCTGCTGCTATTCATAACATCCTGTCTCATGCCAGTTTTGAACAATGAAAGTGCTGGCTGTAGCAACGTATTATGGGACTTGAACTTCATATTGTTTCTATTACTGCTTCTGTGTTCTGGGCTGTTGGGTGTAGGCTCTCTTCCACTGAGATGGCAGTGTGGCAGGGAGGGTTGGAGCAATAGTTTTCTGGCTTGGTGTTTTAGCTTGCTTGCTGTTGCTTTCCGCTATGCGTTATCTGCAAATAGGCTGAGGTAATGATGCATTTTGTACTATGATCATCTGATTTGCTCAGTAAAGTCTTTTTTGTCTCAACGTGTTGTGTGTTGTTTTTCCCTCACTTCTGTGTTGGGTAAAGTAGGTTAACCTGATGGTTTGGCTTAACACATTGGTTTTGCTTTAAACCAATACTATTATATACAGAGTAGAATTCATACATGTCACTTGGAGGATGCTGCCTCCCTCCAAGTTAGCTTCTGAAGCAAACTTCATGCTTTAACACACTCTGAGGATTTCCTCCTGAAATAACTTCGATGTAGTATTTTTAATTCCAGAAGATATTCTTGGCATCTTTGACTGTAGCTGAAGACTATGAGCTGGTGAGTTCTCCACTTTAGATATTGGATGGAGCCTCAGAGCAGAAGTATACGGAATAAAATCAGAGAATAAAACAGGTGAACGAGTTACATGCCAACACGTAAGAAGTGAATACTTTAAATGGCATCTTATGCCTTCTAGAAATCTCACATCTATTTCAGGAAGGCATTCTATGACCACAGGAAATTTGTTAGATCTGGTGGCTGGTGCTCCAGGACTGGCAGCTTTATTAAAAAAAAAAACAACACCCCCCACTTCCCCCCCCCCAAAAAAACCCNAGAAATTACTCTGACACTTAAAAAAAAAAGGGTAAAAAATAATCTGTGATATTCTTTCCACTCCTGTGTAATACTATGCTCTTTCTCACGACAGCTTGCACAAATGGCAATAGGTTTTAAACTAGACCTGTCAAGCACTGAAGCATACTGCCCAGGGAGGTGGTGGAGTCACCATCTCTGGAGGTGTTAAAAAACTTCATAGACATGGCACTTCAGTATATAGTTTAGTGGGCATGGTAGCATTGGACAAAGATTTGGACTTGGTCTTAGAAGCCTTTTCCGACCTGAAGGATTCTATAATTCTGTGATTCTACTGATGATAAAACAGAAGGACTTTAGTTGAGAAAAAAAAAGTGTGGAAAATTACAAGTTTAGGTGTCTACATTTAGGCATCTCTGTTCATAAATAAACTAGAGAATAAGTCCGCGTGCTTAAGTGTGAATTTTGAAAAGCTCGGTCAAGTATCTCAAAGTCCACACCATTAATCCCTTTGTCATTGTAATCTATTGGAGTGAGTTGGTGGAGTACCACAATCCCAGAATTTATATGTAACCTCAACATTAAAAACAAGACTCTCAGCTTTCAAGGGCAGTAAGCTGTTTAGCTCTAAATTTACACAAAGGCCTAATTTGGAGAGCCTTGTTTGTAGGTTATGTCGATTAATGACATATATTATGTCACTGGGCCATGGCCTAAAATGTCTGTTTCTTTTAAATCTAATTAAGGCTTAATACCAGCAAATTCAGCTGTAAAGGCAAAGAGCCAGTACATATTTTACAGACATAAAGAGAAAAGTAAAGCATTTTGTATACATTTTCAAGTAAAGCTACTCTGGAGAGGTTTCCAGCAAATTCAGTGAAACCAATCTCCAGCCATACAGCTGTGCTCAGTGTGACAAGGGAAGCTTGCTTTTGCGTCTCTGCTCCTTCAAGCTTTGACAGACATATTGTCTCTCTCCCTATGCTTGTGTGTACATAGGTATGGAAAAGGAAAGCAAAAAGTTGCAGAATGAAGTCCTGTTGAATGCTTATCCTTGACCTGTAACTGATTAAGAGTCCTTTACCATCATGCACATGCCTCCCACTACTGTATATGAGACATGAAGTTCAAAGATAACAGTTATAGAAGGTGATTAGTTTCTAGGTTGTCTGTGGCTCTAGATATGCTGCCTTCTACAGTTTGGCCGTATTCTCTCCCCGGTCAAAAGTAAATGCTTAGTTTTGTGCTATCACTTCAATAACAGAGTATCTATAGAATAGATGCAATGAAAGTCCTATTAAAACTTCAGGTTTATATAATAGCAGCTGTACAGGTCCTTAGAGAACAAAGAGTTTGAATACTAACTATTGGCAATGATAAGGTAACTTTGAGTGAAGAGAAAAATAGAAAAAGTGTCTAAATTATTTTTTCTTAAATAAGTTTACCTGTAATGCTGAGATACCAGAGAATAAGGAGGGAAAGAGAGAGGACTAATGCCTTTACTTTTTACTTCTAAAGTGTGCTAGACAGATATGGCCCTCTAGCCTTTTCCTTAACAATAGTAATGAAATGCAATATGTATATGTGTAGATATCAAATATATGTACTTATGTATCTCCAGAGTCCTACCGAGGTGAAATGGTTAAATCATGTTTAACCAGAATGTATACTTAGTGTTCTTTATCTCCCTGGAACTTGTTAGCACTTTGAGGACCGATTCACTAAGAATGAATAACACCATGAATGACATCAGCTTCCGCCAACATGCAAGAGGTTACTATGGTAATGGAGAAAGTTTTTCACAGTACAAAACAAGTACCAGACTTGATATATTAGCCAGCCAAAGAAAGCAGTCACATATTAACTACAGCATCTTTCTAATGAGTAGCCATTTATGCAGCATGCATGTCAGCAATTCTGCTGAGTTCCTCTGAACATCAAACTGTTGGCAGTTATATTGAAAAACCTGGCAGATTTACAAAAGTGTTAACATTTTGTTTCCAGCAGCTTGGGTTTTCTTTTTTTTTCTCTCTCAGAACCCATATCTTCAGCATATTCACAGAGTCTTTAGCCAATGTCAACCAGGAAAGTCTCTGGTGTGAGCTTAAATACACTCTATGTGCACACTAAGAAGGCAGGGTGTCCAAACCATGTAAATGATTCAAAATAGACTTTTAATTTTTGTTTTAAATTTGTGGCAGAAGAACAGATGGCTTCTTTGTTAAATGGTGCTTTCTTTTTTTATTTGCTCACTACATTTTCCATAATAGTTTAATCTGCAAAACAATGTAGTATATATATTGCAGTGCAAAAGCCAGAAAATCTTGAAACTTTCAAACTGCATCAGTGCACTTTATATATGTTTGCACATATGCAAACATATGTGTGTGGTTGTTTCTTTACAAAGCTAGCACCAAAGTAAACCATTTCAATGCCCTCTTGTGACAGAAACAAAACAAAACAAAAAGGTGAAAAAAAAAAAGAAGACATTATTTCCTTGCTCCTTCCACAATGACTTATTATTTTGAATATAGTCTTATTAACTCTCCTTTCTTTGTTACAGAGGATGCTGAGAGATGGGGAAAGAGGAAATCAGACAACAGTTTCAGACCATTGATTCTAAGAGTTGCTGGCAGATAGCTGAGGTTTGCTGCTGATGTTGGTTATTGTAAACCTTGTGCATGAGGACTCAGGTCACAAGTGAAGAGAACTTCTTCACAACATTCTATGCTTCATTTCATTTTCCTTGCCAAGGATGAAGGATTGAATAGAAACTAAAGGAATATACTTAAAGTGAATGAATTTTCATGCAATAAAATATTCCTGCATTCCAAAAACAAAAAGGAGTAATTGATCTTGGATTCTGTATTCTACCACCTGTGTAGTACATTTTGCCTGTAGATGCTGCCAAATGTATACATCAAAAATGCTGCCAAAGTTAAACTTCACTTCCCAAGTCTTCCTGTGTATGATCATCCCATAATTCAACCTCTCATTGTTTCCACAGACATTAGTTTCAATTCACCATTTGCATTTCTCATCAACCTTTTGAGTGAGATTTTTAAATTAATTTAAAATATAAACCACAAAATTTATATATTTTTAATTTAATTAATATTTTCATAATGTCAGATTCAGAAAGAATCCTATTCTAAAATTTTAATCCTGTTGGCTCTGCACTTTCTTAGGCACAATCCATGCTGGATATCTGCACTATATGTTTTGATACTTTTTTTTGGTATGTGGTGGGTTAGGAACTTTCCCCACTCCCCTCACTATTGGAATTTACCAGACTATCTCAGACAGCTTGGAAGTAAGATGAAGCTATATTTACAGAAAAGCAAAAATTGCAAGCATATATATACAATATATTTACAAGTATTTACAGTATATACAAATAAGAAATAATACAGAAATCCAAACTCCCTCCTGCACAACTAAAGATGCCCAGAAAAACTCAAAGATACCCTCTCTTTCAGCTTCTACTTTCCAGACAGACAAACAAAATGATCAGCAAAGCTTACATTATTATTCGTTAGATGAGATTAGTGGAAAGATATTAGAGTGGAGTGAGGAGGAAGTGAATAGATACAGCATCCCAGACCAGAGTGGGGCAAATTGTTGACACTTTAGCTTTTTATCCCTCTCAGCAAATCAATGAATAATATAGATTGCATCATTATTTTCTTTTCACAACCAATGATCTAATTTCTCTCACTGAAATATTTGAAGTAGTCCCAAGCCAGCACATGGTAATGCTTTCACAGTTTAGTGAAAACTGGAGAGAGTACAGAGGAGGGCCACAAAGATGATCAGAGGGCTGGAGCACCTCTGCTATGAGAACAGGATGAGAGAGTTGGGGCTTTTCAGCCCGGACAAGAGAAGGCTTCAAGGAGACCTTATAGTAGCCTTCCAGTATCTGGAAAGCGCCTACAGGAGGGCTGGGAAGGGATTATTCACAGAGTCTTGTAATGACACTACAATGGGTAATGGGTTTAAACTTGCAGAGGGGAGATTTAAACCAGATATTAGGAGGAAGTTCTTCACAGTAAGGGTGGTGAGACACTGGAACAGGTTGCCCAGGGAGGCTGTGGCTGCTCCCTCCATGGAGGTGTTCAAGGCTAGGCTGAATGAGGCCTTGAGCATCCTGATCTAGTGGGAGGTGTCCCTGGCTATGGTGGGGGGTTGAAACTGGATGATCTTTGAGGTCTCTTCCAACCTAAACCATTCTATGCTTCATTCTATTTTGTGTTGTTTTGTCTGTTAAAATGTTACCTGACCTGTTGATTGTGATTTATTTGTTTGTTTGAAATATAGTCAAACGGTTAAACAAGAAGTGGAAAAAAAGAGGATTTTTTTCTTTTTTTCCTGATCCTCTTTTTCCCGTTCAGCTTTGCTTTAGTGTTAGTGCACTCAAACCCCTTTTCCCCCTCTCCCCCTTGTGGAGTCGGGATGGGGGAAAGAGAAAAGCATGGGAAAGGCATGGGAATACACCTTTCCTGCCCAGAGCCACAGCTGTGGACACACAGACCTGTGTCCAGCAGGACCAGGGAAGTCATTCTGCCCTTGCACTCATTGCTGATTAGGATAGGACACATCTTGACTACTGTGTCCAATTGTATTGGGTTAAGACTAGCTACCCCAAGCCCAAAAGCCCAATAAAAACTCAATGCGATTTGGAAGTGAAAAGGGTATAAAACTTTTAACAATAAATAGAAGGCAAAAGGGGAATGAGGGAGAAAATACAGAGAAATGGGGAGAGGGGAGAAATACAACTGCGGCAAGTGATTGAGTCCCAAAGCTGAGATTCGGTGGTTGGTGGTGCTGAAGGAGAGCAGGATGCAGGAATTTTATGTTGCAAAGAATTAGTCCCAGTTCCAGATGAAAGATAATGATGGTCTCCATGTGGTGGCAGGGAGAATGTGGTCTGGCAGCAGGGAACGGCAAGCAGTGGCTCCAGCAGCCAGGACAAGGAGAAGAGAGAGAGGAAATGGGTTCCCCTCCTTTTTTTATAGCCAAGATCCTAGCAGGAAGTGGGAGTGGCTAACCATGACACCTGGAAAAAGGGCCAGACCATCCCTTGGGAGGAGGCAGGGGGTCCTGGGTGGGCTTAACCCTTTACACCAGTTCTGGGCCCCTCAATTTAAAGAAGATGTTGAGGTGCTTGAACGTCTCCAGAGAAGGGCAACAAGGCTGGTGAGGGGGCTGGAGCACAGCCATATGAGAAACAGCTGAGGGAGTTGGGATTGTTCAGCCTGGAGAAGAGGAAGTTCAGGGGAGACCTTGTTGCTTTCTACAACTACATGAAAGGAGGTTGCAGCCAGGTGGGAGTTGGTCTTTTCTCCCAGGCACCCAGTGACAGAACAAGAGGACACAGTCACAAACTGTGCCAGGGAAGGTTTAGGTGGAGATTAGGAAGAAGTTCTTCACAAAAGAGTGATTGCCCATTGGAATGGACTGTCCAGGGAGGTTGTGGAGTCACTGTGCCTGGAAGTGTTTAATAGGAGGGTGGATGAGGCACTTCGTGCCATGGTTTAATTAACTAGAAGATGTTAGGTGGGAGGTTGGACTCAATGATCTCAAAGCTCTTTTCCAACCTGGTTAATTCTGTGATTCTGTGACTTCCTAGAGTCTTCATGATGGAAAGCCTATCTCCTGCTAGTGGGAAATAGTCTTTGCTTGTGGACTTAACTTTTTCCAAATATTGTTTTATTAAACCATTAAGCTTTATATATATATATAAAAGATATTTCCAACTGAACACTGAATCTGTTAACTTTCATAACTTTGTGTGTAGTTACTTGGGGACAGGGTTTAGATTAATAAATAAATTACAGTTTTATTATTTCCCCACCCTATCTTTATTTTGCAACACCTTTCTAAGATATTTCACATTTAATTGCCATTCTCTGAGTGTGAAACTGTGAAAACTCCTAAAACTGATACCCACTCTTTGTAAATGAAGGCGACAGTAGCACAGATTATACATGTTAGCCTGAGACCTGCCGCCTGACTGGTCTCAATGGGTTAGCACTATGCTGAGGGCAGAATGCAGCCCATTTTCAAGAGCAGGAGTGGTCTCCATTATGTTGGTAGCATGCTGGTGGTGTGGAGCTGGATATTTTTTAGTTGCTGAAAGGAAAATCACAGATGTTCACTTGGGAAGTGTTTTTCACACAGCTCACTCAATTTACCTGTTTGGATGGTTTGGATGAGCTGGAGTTAATTCTCAAAGCATCCTTCTAGTGCTGTGTTTTGCAGCAGTAGTTGCAACAGTGTTTTGTCTACAGCTGAATAAGTATCCAGGCTGTGTTTTTCCAACATTTCCCTGCCCTGAGAGTAGATTGAAGGGTGGGTGAAATCTTGGGAGGGGACACAACTGAGCCAGATGACCCAAACTTGCCAAAGGGGCATTCCATATCATATGATGTCAGCTCAGATAAAAGAACAAAGTGAAAGAAGGAAGTGTAGGATATTTACCCATGATGTTTGTCCTCCAGAGGAACCATTACATGTAGAAAGCTCTGCTTCTTGAGACCGACCACTGTCTACTGATGGGAAGCAGAGATTAACATCTCTCTTTGCTTTCACAAAGAATAATGAATAATGATAAATATAGTACCCGGCACTGAAAATAGTTATTCACCAACACTTACCACACAGTATTGTGAAAGGTAAGTTACTTAAGAATATTCCTATTCTTTAAAGAATGTCAACAATAATTTCTTTCACTTGTGAGCAATTTTAATTTTTTATTATTTTTATGCTTAAAGAAACAAAACAGAACAAAACAAAACTAACTCAAGCTTAAGGAGTGTTCCACTGAAGAATACAAAGAGGAATTCCTCACACTGCATCATTCTCCAATGCCATGCTGGTTATTTTTTTTTTCATTTATGCTATCTGCCACAGTTGGTTTTCTGTGTTAGAGCCTAAAATGTAAATTTTCCTATTTTGTTTACAATCAAAGGTAGGCATTATATTTTCTTTGATGTATCTGAGTTCAGTTTACAGCAAAGGTTTACAGAAGGAGTTTCAGATTTTCTACATCCCATTGCTTAGGATTGTTGCAGATTTTAAAAACATATTATGCAGGTAGCAGTGTTTTTTTGTAAAGTACTGAAATACTATTTGATACATAGACAGTTGTAATTATACTACCAACAGCTACCATAGCAATTTACAGCATTTAACAAGACAAGTTAAAAAACAGCATGAATCTACCTCTGCTTTAACAGAATTCAAATGAATGAGCAGAGAAAGTAGTGGTATCAAATGCCATATAATTTTTTCTTGTTCTTTCATCAGGAGAATGATCAACATGAATTATTTATGTTGGGTGAGCAAGTAAAATCAGTCTCATTCACAACTGTGCACAGGTGACAAAATGATGATAATTTCTTATTGCCCTCAGTTATTTTCTGAATACTTCCAGCTATGAACCCACACTTGGGAATCTGACTCTGCTTCATTTCCATGAGGTAAGACATCTGTAAAGGTGGTGTAACAGGGTGTTTGAATGCTGGGGTAATTTTTAGTTTGCTCAGTTGAGGCCATCACAATTTTTTCACCCCTCAGCTCTATTGCACAACTACCAAAACAGTTCTTTGATGACTACAGAATTTCATGTTACGTCGCTTGGGCACTGCTCAAAAGTAAATGAGGAAGTGATTATTTTAGGCCTGGAATTTCAGAGAGTCATCTTTCACTCCCCTTCCCCTTCTCTAACCATTGTTCTTCACCTGAAAGCATCTGATTTGTATTTGCTGTGCAGATGCTTAGAACCATTGCTTCACAGTTACAACTAATTCACATGCTATTTCACTTATGTCTGGTTTATTACCTCTGTGTTTCACTCCTGCTACTCACAGTCCTTTCTTTACACCCCAACACAAGAAATTCTGCAGCCTATTTGAGCCATACACAAAAACATGTACAGACCTCAGATACTGTCTCGCTTCTGAATCTGCTTTTCTACTTAAAGCACTTCACAAATGAGATTACTTGACATTAGGTGAACTGACATTAGATGAACAAGATGTCAGGTAAGCAATTAACTGGGGAGAAGGAGAAGCAACAGATACTGGCTATGAAATCTCATATGTATTTCATACAAAGTTTATGCCTCCAGCAGAAGACAAATCTTTGTACATTAGGGCATTGGAGAGGAAAACAAAGATGAATGTGGGAATCAGTTTCTGAATGTGTCTTGAGACTGACTACTATCTTATAAGTAGGTACAGCAGGCAGGATACACTCTGCAACTCCTAAGCAGAGAGTAGAGCTTTGAATGGGCTCCAAACCAGAAATAATTGAACAATGAGATATTGACCCTTGGATATTCAACAGCACAAAGTTTAAAGAAAAGGCAAAAGACAGGTGGAAGAGGATAAAGGCAAAATGAATAATGTAGAACTGGTGATGAGACAAGAGCTGGAGAAGAAGTATGGCTGGGAAGGACAAGGGGACGTGATGTTCTCAGGAAAAATCAGAAGGCAACTTCCAATCTGTTATGACTGGTAGTCACTTAGGAGTTCTAAAGTTGTTACCTTTATACTGTTTCAGGATGCCCCGCTGGAGGTGGCCATTTCCAATCAAAACTTTTATGAGAATATCTCATTTGTCTTTTTCCTCTCTATCTGAATTTTGAAATGTTATTGGCCAGCTTTTTGGTTTTGGTGTTTTTTTTGGTTTTTTAATAATTATTTGTAGACTTGCCTTGGGCTGTCAAACAGTACCTACAGAATGAGACTAGTGTGGTGCTGAAGTTTCTAAAGCATGTCTTTTACTAGGACTGCAGGAATAAAAAGCAGGATTAGTAAACAAGTAACAGAGGACCTTCAAGCCACATTTCACATGGTTGGTTGAGTGTCAGATTGAAAACTCTGGCAAAGAGTTTGCTGCCACACTGTACTGCATCTTTGCCCTAGTTTGAGTTTTAAACAGGAATTATCTGCCATCTTCCAGGTAATAATGAAACAAGTTGAGAAGTAGTCTCATGGTTTAGATTTAAGCTCAAGCAGTAATTGAAAAGCCCAGTTTATTATTCATTCACCCCAAGTAGATTTCCAGAAGAGACAGAATTCTGGGTATGCTCCTACTATCTTATATCCCCAGATAAGGAGGTCTAGTCTGGTCTCCTGGATGGGAACTTTTTGAAAAACTGTGGTTCCAGTTTGGTAGATAAAACAAAATATGTGAGGGGGAAAAAAAAAATCAGTTTTGACATGAACTTTCCCCCACTTTGTTTTTCTACATGCAATAAGATTTTAAAAAATCATTTTATGTGAATTCTTGCCTTGAAATGGTTCTGGGAGATCCAGCTCGAATGCTTCCTTTGGATGAGGGAATTTAATTTGTATTTGCAACTAAGGATCCAAGCCATCACATTCTTCCTAGCTTGAAACTGCTCTTCCTTCTTTTTTTCTTAGAGGTACTCTTCAGACTTGCAAAATCCCCTTGTTCTGCTGACCACATCCAACTACCTAAGATTTCCTCCAAAACAGTGGTTCTTGTTAGAAATGGAAAAGTTAATGTGGCCTTTCATTTTCTAAAATGATTGATCTCGACATCATGGCTCACAAGATTACACAATCTAACCCCAGAAGTTAGTCAACCACATAACTAACTGCTGCCAAGTCCATGCCAGTTAGCATTGCATACATTCATGTGTGTTACCATCTGGAACAGTTTCTTATGCATTTGCATCAGATTCAGATGAACCTCAGCAGTAGCAGTGGTCTAAAATCAAGAGTGAATTTCAAAAACAGTAGTAAGCATTTATTGGGTGTGTGGGGTAAGTCTGGCATGCACTACAGGGAGAGGAAAGAAGGAAATGAAAGGAAAAGGAAATTAAAAGAAAAGGAAAAGGTTAGAGTTAGGTTTATATCCTCAGCCTGGAAGATGACAAGGATTATATTCACTTATGGAAGGCCTGCATGAAAAGAACTAACAACATGGCTGCATTGTTAAGGACTTTATAAAACGCTATGCTCACTGTTGCTTCATAATTGTACAAAGTAGCTTAAAAATCCAACAAAAAACAAACAAACAAAAAAACCCAAACCAACATTGAGTGCCTGGATCCAAAGGCTGGCTTTGCAAGCAGGGCAGTAGACTAAATCTCAAAGTTTGGTTTGCATTGCAACTGGTTTTGTGAGATCAGGTCATTTCACCAGTCTGCCTCCTGTCTCCATGAGATCTGCAGAAGTTCCAAAAGTGGATATGCATTACTGAGCTTATTTGTTTGTAATACTGCTGAGTGCTGCTACTACGTGTATAGCCCTTATTATGTGCACGTAAAAGGGGGGTGTACTTGTCTTACCAGAACATTAATGTCTGGTTAGACCCACTGGGGCTACTGCATTCCAAACAATTAATCAGATCAGTAGTATCCAAATTGGTCAAGAAGGCTACAGACATTAAAAAATGGGAGTTTTTTGGCCTGCAAGCAAGCAGAGGTCAACATGAACTCAGGAGACCTGTCAACAGGCCACCCATTAACAAGACTTCACCATTAATTATTTCCTCTCTATACAAGACTGGTGCAAGAAATAAAGAGCAGCTAACAGGGTTTAATGAGTTTATTGCACAAATGTAGATAAACTATTTCAGTTTCTGTTGTATTTTCATATGCTTTGAATCATTAAAAAAATAAGTGGAAATTATGAGAACTGGGAAAGGTAAGATATATATATATAACATATACATATACAAACCATTTAAGCATACACAGATTTGACAGAATAATATGAGATTTAGACATTGATGTTACATATTAACATATCTTCATTGTATTAACAATGCTAAAATGAATAGCTGTGCTATTTGCTTTAGTGAAAGAGAATGATGTTAGCTCAGTTGCTGTGAATAATGCATGAGACTGAATTCAACTTATTCACCTCGTCTTGCATTCATTCTAAACCCCCTACAAAATAAAGAGCTATATTTAACATTAAGTAACAATTTCTTGTTTTAACTTCCATATCATTACTTGTGTGCAGTTAGAGATTGGTTGGGAAATTGCATATAGAGTAGTTTTCAATTTATTAGCATTTTCAGATGCAGTCTTGGTGTCAGATGGAGGCTAGTCTGAGAGTTTTTTCCGTTTTTCCCATTTAAATCTTTTAAACTCTCAATACATTTTTAATACATTATAGAGGAATCAGTTAAATCTCATTATTTGGATGCATTACAGGGTTATGCTCTTGTGGGTATCTAGCTAGTGTTAATCAACCAAGGAAAAAAGTATTTTGCACTTTTAAATGGTGTGAAACGCTATGTTTGAAAATTAAGGATCTCACACAGTTTACAATTGAAAAGCCTTATTAACAATAGCAATTCATTAATGAGTTACAATTTCCAGATTAAGAAAGTTATGTGAAAAAGAGGGCTTCATTATAACCTCTATTCAAATCAACCTATTTTCACCATTTTATTCTTTTAAAGAAAACTACTCTTTATTATCACTTTAAAAGCCTAAACTATCTAGGACACCAGTGACCTTGAAGACACAATGTTACCCACTCTCCCTTAGCAGGCAGAAAGGTTCCTTAGGAAAATATACTGTGAAGCTCTGAGGAATATTTCTAGCCTCTTATACTTGGAAAATCAATCTGCCCTATGTGGGCTAACAAAGAAGCTGTATCAAAAAAATAATAATGAAGATGGAGCTGTATGGACACATTCCTCTGCAACCTGATCTAGGAGCACCTGCTTTAGTGTGGGAGTTGGACTAGCTGATGCCCAGATGTCACTTCCAATCCCTACCATTCTGTGATTCTGTGACAGTAGTGAAACAGAAGACCATTAGATAATCTCATTTTCTTTCTGTTTATTGTTTTCCCAATCAACAGCAAAAGAAGGCAACATCAGTCCTGTCATCAAACAAAAATGAGAAAATAGGGTTTATTAGAATGGCTGACATTACCTTTTGTATACACCGTGAAATTTAACAGTAGTAAAAGAGCAGAAAGGCATTTTCATAGCAACCAGAGAGGTACAGGAGACAAGAGGTAAAACAATTAGCAGGGCAGATGGAGCTGACAGGTGATGAGAAACAGACTTGATGAAGGAGACTCAATGGTAACAGGTACCTGTCCATCAGAACTGCAGGACAGCATCACTATCATCCTGCTTTCTCACTACTGGGTCACATCAGCCTCTTACTCTGTTATATCTCCCGGAAAGGAACATAAGATTAAGAATGTTACATCAATCTCCTGATGAACATCGTCCAGGCACAGTACTTTAGATTTCCTATGTGAAAGACCCTGCATAGCCAGAGGCCATTTGCCTTAGTCCTGCTATGCCAATGTCTGTTTAAAAAATCAAGATATTATCCCTCTGTCACAGTGGCCATGATAAGCAGCATTTTGGCGCTGCAACATTAATCACAGGAGTACTCTTGGCCAATCTATGCCTAAACAGGAAAATGGAAGTAAAATTCAGAGAATAGTCCAGGAAAAAGTCACTGTAATGATGCTTGGAATATAGTTTAATATTTTTTGAAGATCTTATAATGAATGATGATGTTTTTATTAAATGTTGCACATGATACATGGCAGCACTCCCTTGACAGTGTACCATGCAACACAGTTATTATCATTTTGCTGATGCTATTTTAAAACACTATGTAATTTCTTACTTTACTTGTTGTTTAAGCAGGCTATGCCATATAAAAAAATAAGTTCCTTCAAAGCAAGATTCAAGGGAGTGAATAGATGCTAGTAGTGGAATTTAGTTCAGAATATATTGAAAATAAAAAAAAAATCCTTGAAATTTATAGAATCATAAAATTGTAGAATCTCCTAAGTTTGGGAACACTGCTAAGATCATCAAGTTCAACCAAAATCCAAACAATTATGTTTGGATTCAATCTTCAGCTGCTCGTATTTCTTGGTACAGCCTTTGGTAAACTCAGGGAAGATCTTTTTGGAACATGTACTATCATAAAAGGGCTTCCCTTCATACTAGTATGATGCCTTTCTTCTTGTCCTGCTATTTTAGAAGAACAACTGTAGTTTCCTGGAACAACTGATGTTCATTAACAGATCCTATCATTCATCAAACACGAACATAAACATAAACAGTTTGCTAAGCCAAGTTCTGTCTATGGAAACAAATACATCCGCTGTATTTCTAAGGAGTCAGAGCACACATTGTCATGTCTCAATAAGAAGCTGGATAAATATTGTAAAATATTGTTTCAGTAGAGCAGATGTTCAGACCGTATTGACACCTACTAACAAACTTGGACCCCCCCCGCAGGGCGAGAAACATTATTTACAATGAAATTGAATTATCTGTGAGTGTGTAAGCAACATGCTACCTAAGGCAAAGAATAAGATTACTTTTACATAAAAATAAAAACAAACCAAAAAAGCCTAAATGAAATCCAAGTACAGACCTGCAATCCTATGTGCTTGAACAAAGGTTTCATAAACCCAGAAATTGTCTACTAGTTGTTAACATATTTTTTGTTTTATAAGCTGATTAAGCACAGAGGTAAAAATCTATGTTGCAATATATTTTTTAAAAAGCTATTTTTCTGTTTCTAGATAGGTGAATGAGTCTTGTTTCAGCGTTTTGTTTCAACTAGCATATAGACTGTCATCTGAAAAGAAGCTCCAGTAAAGGACAAAATAGGCTCTATCTAAAGTAAATGGTATATGCATTTTTATAATTTTTTTTTTAATATTAGAAGGCAGCACAAATTAGCTCCAGGGATCTCTCAGGGTTTTTCTAAATGATGATTTTGTAAGAATAGCTACAGTACCACCATGCTATAATCTCTATTTCATCCTGCTATCTTTAAAAAGGAAGTCCTAGAATCATTCAGAAAGATTACTAGCATGAAGCAGTTGTGATAGAGAAGGTGCAAGGCTGACATCCTTAATTTTACATGAACTCCACAAGCACAGAGCCTTCACTACTGCTGAATCAGGTTTTTGTGGCTCTCTTTTCCAAATACACAGATAGTTTACAGATTGTAAAGATGACACAAGGAGTTATTTGCTACAGAAGAGGAAGTAATAGAGAGTTTAGGCATTTTTATGCCATAAATTCAGAGAATTCTTAGTGAGATTTTGTTATTCAACAAAGAAGCAAACAATGCATAAAGCCCTGATACTAAATGAGGTGACAGAAAAGGTAAGACAAGACTCAGAGAGCCGAAATGACACAGGTCCTACATAAAATTCTCTATACATTTTATTTTCCCAAGATTAATAAAGCCTGAAGAAAGACAAAGAACAAAAACATTTAAAAAAGTTTAGTGGCATCAATTCCTTATTAAAAGATTAAAGATGGTTCATGTACTGAATATTAATTTATTTTGCTGTGAACTCTATCCTTGCTTCCTATATTTTTACACACTAACCTGTTCATCCTGACAGTGAGCTGCCCACAACTACCACAACAACCAAGATCATTTGAATGCAGTAATTTTTTGCATAGCAGAAAAAGATGCAAATTCATATAACTCCAGTAAGTAAATCCACTACCTCTTTAAACTTTCATTTAAATTCCTGTAAGTGTTTAAACACCAGGAATAATCTGTCTGTATATAAAAACTCACCAGAAATTCTATTAATATGTGGTTTGGTATCTTAGATTCTACATTAAGAACATTTATACCATTCAAATAACTTCACCAGCATCAAACCTTTGTCTGTCAAAGATCCTGTATAAGGAAGATAAACTCCACCAAGGCCCTTATTTGTAAACATAGTACAGTTGCCAATTGCTTCAGAATACTCTTCAGTTACCTGATCACGTAGTTGGGAGCAGACTGTAGAACAGACTTTGTCAGTTTGCAAACAGAACACGTGTCCCCTGATCAGCAACAGATCTTTCAAGTATTAAAAATGGATAAAGACAAGGTGCTATTCAAATCCTGTAAACTTTGCGTAACACATTTGCTGTTTTACAACTTACAAAGCCAAAATATTGCTCAGGGTTTCAGTTTTCTTTCCTGACCTTCCACATCTTCCCTCCTCCAAGCCCATTTCCATCTTTCATTGGAGACTAAACATTATTAATCAGGTCAAACTGCCCCCACATTCACTTTGGTTTTGTTTGTTTGTTTAATTAAATGAATTTTAACTTTATAAGTTGGGATAGTGAAGAAACTCAATCTTTCCATTCAGATTTTTTTCTGTCAAACTCAAAAAATACCAAATCCAGGCAAACAGAGCGAGACAGACTTAAAAAAATGATCAACAAATTTGCCCTGTAAAAGCATATGAGAAACTAAGGAAAATGGGACTAACAGCAAAGCATTCTCTGGAAGTGTGTATTTTGCTTTATAAAAGCATGTGTATATTAGAAACGGTATGTACTGGCCATCAGAACACAGGAGCTCTATATTAAGAACTATTATTAATAAAAACAGTGATAGAGCTAGAAATAAATTCAGGAGGAAAAAAAAATCACCACAACTTTACTATTGAAAACTCTACCACTGGCTGGTCAGGTAACGGTTCATACCACTTTCCTTGTACTCCAGCTTTTCTTCTTAATCAGAACTGGCACACAAATTACATTCTGGTAAATGCATTTGCCAAGGGAATTACATTTTTATTGACATTTTTCTTTTGAATGTGACAACAAGTTTCACATCTTGTGAGGGTGTGACCATGTTTTCACACTAAGCCTCTGCAAACTGCCCTCAGCAGGCGTCAGTGTGAAGCATTCTGCTCCTGTGCTCTCAAACCCTGCTTGCTGTATGTCTCTAGGCACATTTTTCTTTCTTCAAACTTGAAATCTGTGCAGAGCTTGTGAGAGAGACAGGCCCAGTGAAGAACCACTAAGTACATGGTCTAATGCCAAAATCTGTTGATATGGTTTTAAGCTCATGTTGAAAATTACTAAAGAAATTTAAGTATTGCCTGTCTTCAAAGTACAGTAAGACATAAATACGTGCACCAGAGAAGAATCATCATCAATATCTGTGGTGGGTTCACCCTAGAGAACACCCCCTTAGCGTCCCAATCCTTCCCTCTCCCACAGGATGGGAGAAGATAAAAGAAAGAAAAGAAGACACATGGATCATATTAGTGACATTTCAGTATGAAAAGCAATAGCTGCACACTTAAGAGAAGCAAAATAATTAATAACTCACTACATCACATCATCAGGCAAAAATCCAGCCACTTCCTGACAAGTGCAGCCTTAGCATGTGCAACATTTCTCTGCAGAGATAAACACCATCACCATCGCTGCAAATGTCCCCACTTGCTCACCCTTACCCTGAGACATTCTTGCTGAAGCATGATGTCACATCATATGGAGTATCCCTTTGATCAGTTTGGCCATCATCCAGGCAATGTTCCCTGCCAGCCTCTTGCCACCCTGAGCCAGAGAGTCTTTAGGCAAGGTTTTGGGAAGAAAGCCTTGATATTGTGCGAGCAGTGTTTAGTAACAGCTAAAAATTCTGCCAAGCAATAGTCAAGGTAGCTTTAGCTCCAAATTAAAACCACCACAACACATGGGCTGCTACAAAGTTAACTCCATCCCATGCCGATCCAGTGCATTCTCCATTCCTTGTTCTCCATCATTCACATCATGCTCAGATTACATTTTATCCCATTCCTGTATGTTTTCATTTCTGTACCCCACTCAAGCATTTCCAGTCACTTAACTAACCCAGGCTGCACTGAAATGGTTGATCCTTTTAAAATATCTTTGCTCTTATTTTCCGTTCCATTTCTCATTCTTGAAAGTACCTCTTATCAACATGTACAACTTGTACTAAGTACTTAAGTAAATTTTATGTCCAACAGTCAGGTTTACACACATTCATTAAATACTGTCTCATGTTCCTTGACATATACATTTCCTCATCCCATGCCATGATGCTACTCCTTTATTCCATGTTCCTCTATAATGTCCATAACAAGAGTCAATGACTTGGACACCACTGACAAGGTCACTCAGGAGAGGGGAATCAATACACTGAATTTTTGGATGGATTGAGTTCATGCCTCAGACAAAACGCCCAAAGACGTAGAGGCCCTCCTTCCCCTGCTCTCAGGATGGTGTTGAATGGAGGCTCAATAGGCAGAGGCCAAGCCATGAAAGAGTGCTAGGTCTTTTGTGGGCTATGTAAAGCACTCTTCTGTCATGTCTTGTACCAATTCAACAAGATTGCTTGCATGTTCAGGAATGTCCCAGTAGGTTTTGTTCTCCACCCCAAGGGGTTCAAAGTTTTGTCTGCTCCCTCTGCTCCCAAAAGTGGAAAGGCTGTGAGTGGCAAGATACTGACTGGACAGCAGCCTCACATTGACCATATTGTTTGATGTGTGCTCATCAAGACATGCTCAGGGCAACAAGAAGGAAGGGAGTATGGAAGGAGTGAAAGAAGGCACGTAGCATAACAGAGGCAAATCCATAACACAACAGCTTGGTAAAGAATACATCTTGCTATTTAGACTGCTAGATTTTGTTACACATCTCTTTATGTTCTTGGCAGCTTTTAGATCTGTGAGAAATTCCTTTGATAAATTTAATTAAAGCATCACCACAGGAATATGAAAGGTTATGTTCTGCCATCAGGGTGACAAATGTTTCTTCTTCATTAACCTTTGAATCAATCTGTGCAGCACAAAATAGGTGTGTCAGCTTCCCGTCCATAAGCCTTTCTTATCTATCTGTTGTTTTGTAGCTGGCGAAAGTCACAGCAGCTGCCACATAAAATTTGGAAATCAATTTCAAAAGCTGTTCCATGTCTCTTTTGCAAAAAGAAGTCACAGTTCCGACATATCAAACTCACTTAACTGTGTTTCTTTCCGTGCAAGTGCATAGGTTTGAGACACGTCTGAGGTCAAGCTGGGAAGTCTGTCATCATAATAGGACATGTTTTTAATGAGTCAGTTAAGGAAACTGTCTTCCTCATCCTGATTTTCAGTTGTAAGCTCCTAGTATTTGTAGAGATGTGGCATCACTGATGCTCAAGAATAGGTTCTCACCAACCTCACAACAGTTTTGAGCCTTATTCACCATAACCCAATATCTTACACCAAATATAAGCCATTGAAATGATCAAAGCACAGCTGGTGTAAACAAAAAAATAGTGAATCACTTGGTTTCATTAAAAACAGATCTGTCATTTGCATGCACTGCACTGAACTCTATATTTAAAAAAACAAAGCTATCTTACAAGGAAAAGAGCTACAATTATAATACCTTTTACATGCAATATAATATAAAAAACCAATTCTGAATTCAACAAAGTAGGCTTTTTATTCTATTAAATTATTAAATTTCCCTGAAATAATTCAGTTTGTGTTGTGTTCCATAATCACCAGTAGGAAAGTGTAAATAGCAACCATCAAGTTTTGGGCTGAAGGATTTAAGTGGTGTCATGGAGGAAAGACAATTTGTAGTGAAGCAAACTGCCCTGTGGGTTCTGCAATGTAAGAATGTCACAAACACAATGAGAATCAAAATTCGTTAAGTGGAAAAATTTTGACATTCCATGCTTCTCCTTTTTTTTTTTTTTTTTAATCTCACGTGGAGTGTCTAATTTCTACATGAAGAAAGTCACCCACTTATTTAGGAAAACAGTACCTAATTATTTGCATTCATGATATACTAAATTAAATGTTTGTAGCTAAACTAAAGTATTTAGTAAATATTGTTTCACTTCTGTTTGGTATGAGTAATTTTGACAGAGAGGGGTTGGTGCTAGAATTCAGTGAAATATGATTTCCTTGCTAGTAAGTGTGAGAGGAAGGGTGATAGACGGCTACAGATCTAAGGCAGACTTTCAGCTGAAAACACTTACAAAATATATTAGAATTTCCCACTTGTTCAAATACCCAGCATTTTCTCCCAAGTGTCTGTCATTTAAAAAATGATGTGGGAATTTCCTTTGGTAAAGTTGCCAACTTATTCATCATAATACTTAGTCCTACATGTCATCTAAAGAGTCTCACTGGGCTTTCTTCGCTGATTACGCCTTAGTTTCTTGCAAGGAAGAAATTCTTCCCGAGCTGTTGCCATAGGATTACTGTAGTTCTGTCATAATTGGTGTGGTTTCAAACAACAGCTGTTCATTCAAACCACACTTTGAAATAAATATGTGAATGTGATAATAAAGCATTTCTGTTGTGGCTGATATTTTCAGATAGAAAAAAATCAGCCAGTGATGCTTGATTTAGAAGAAAGAGTGCTTACACATTAATTTAGCATTCTAGATAAAGCCTTCACATAGCTAGCGTAGTTAACCTGTGTGTTTTCTGCTGGAAGGAAGAATGCAGCTGGGCATAGCAGGCAATCACT
Organism: Psilopogon haemacephalus; assembly: GCA_013396835.1. NCBI lineage: Eukaryota > Metazoa > Chordata > Aves > Piciformes > Megalaimidae > Psilopogon > Psilopogon haemacephalus. The sequence continues at coordinate 465,733 of VWZI01000754.1, forward strand.
GAAGATTTTTAAAAGTAGCTAAGGGATCTTCATGAAGAGTTAATCTTTGCAATGTATTTGCCTGCAATGCTTACTTTGTTCTTGGATTTAAGTAGGAAGACCTATTAACCTGCTTCTCAGCAGTACAGAAAATTAATCCACACAGTCTAAACAAGGCAATCATAAATGAAAGGCATTCCTGGAGACTTGTCACCCTCCCACATCTCTTCAGCAGAGAGATACTTATGTATAAATAGCAAAATGTGGAGGATGGCAGTGTTGCTTGGGACCACAATTCATTTAGAAGGGTATTAAGCAGCAAGCTGTTTTTCTGTTTAGTGAAAGCTATTATTTTGTGTGTCAAGCAGGTTTCAGGCAAACAAATGATAACATGACCTTTGAGGTAGTTTTGATACATTTCGTATGGAGGTCCTTTCGTACCTCTTGGCCAAATAAAGTAAAAATCATCCCAAAAAGAAAACTAAAATTGCTGAAAGAATATTCATAAGCCACAAAGTGCAGAGAGACTGTCTTTGGATAATCAACCGCACAATAACAAACCACACAGCTATGATAGTGCTTAACTCTAAGAGACCATGTGAGAAGTCCTAGGACTCAGGCATCAGGAGACCTGGCATAGCAGTTAACCCACGTAAGAAAATGGCAATATTCCTTTTTGCTGCAATGGGCCCAAAACACTGATCTGGGCTGTGGTAGTTTGGGGGGCAGGGCCTGGGTTCACTTAAGAAACCTACGGAGACAAAGTCCCATCCCATGGGATGGACCTGGTCATCCCAGGGCATTGTGATATTGTTATTCTATTCTGCTTTCTGGTGTCATAGCTTGTAAGGCAGTGTCTGGATGCTGTTGTCCTCTGCTCCTCCCTGCCCTTCTTCCCCTCACTTTTTTTCTGCAGGCAGAGGCACGTCCCTGCTTATCTCAGGATTTGCGTGTGGGAGATGGCTTCTAGCTGGCAGGGAATTGGGAGCTGCATCATGCGGCCTGCTGAGGCCTTGTAGGCCTAAGGTGGGGAGGGCTGTTTTGGCCTACTCTCAGGCCTGCTGAGGGTGGAAGGGGTGGAGGATTCTAGGTGATTTTAGTCCAATAGACTTGGCCTAGCTCGTGGATGTGTTTTTGCTACCTGTTGGCCTTTTACATGTATGAACCTATGAATAGAATCTGCCTTTATGCTTCCATTCATTCTTACTCTTCAAAAGGAGTAAGTGTCACTTCTGTCCTCCAATTCTGGGTAGCTTGTGGCCCTAAACTGAGACAGGTCTCATCCTCCACAGCTCTATCAGTAATCTCCCATGAGACCACGATCAAATTATTTTAACTCTGTGCCCATTTCTTTACTTGCTGGAAATAGCTTGACAAAAATATTTTGGTGAAAGAAAATTTCTTGTTTTCCTGCCATCAGCCATTACCTAGATATCCAAATCTCTAAAGATGTCTTATCTAGCCATACTATATGAAGAGTTTTAGTTTTCATTGAAACAGGAATAATGGCTTTGTAATGTGGTTTTGGATCTGTAAATGGGAAGTTTTATATGGAAAGCTAAATATAAGTTAAGCATTTTTAGAACAACAGCATCTGAGTATAAACACATAAATACTTAGATATATTTAGATTCACTCCATAGATGTTTTGACATAGAGATTTTTTTTTCCATGCAAAATATTCACACAATTCATAGACAAAATATTGGTGACGATAGGTAATAAACAAAGGTAATACATATTTGTTTCAACACAACATCCTTCTGCTCCTAAATTTTTAGATTAAGTTCAAACGTAGTGGAAAGTAAAGACTGGGTCATAAGTATTCTCCTAAGTATTTCTGACTTGATCAGAAGTTCACAGAAATAAGCTGTGGAAATATAAACGGGGCTAGGGCTTCATCACAGCAGTCCATTACTGGACAGAAGACTCATGCAGATTGCGCAGTTAGCTCTGTGCTTCAACAAAATTTATTAAAAATTGGAAAGAATGAAAGATCTAAATTAAATAAAATCCTGAGTACAATAATTGCCGGGGTAAGTGTCAATTCGGATGCCAAGTTTTGGTAAGGTTGAAAACAAACAAATAAATTCACCGAAAATAACATTCTATAGGAAAAATATCTTTATCCATGCTTGCTGGCTGTTACACAGCACGTAAGGGAATGTCTATTTTGGGACATTTTCATTTAGGAAGTGAGAGAGTGAATTTGCAGGATCTTGTGTCTTAAGAAACTCTTTTGATCCCAGAAGTGTGAAGTTGCACGTTTAATACATGCTGAGGCTTGTCATTTGCTGATTTATTGAGTACCTGCACACAGATAAATGGAGACACTGAAATGAGAAATTTAAATAGAGACATGTTAGAAGAATCAAATGAAAGGCAGAACAACACCTCAGTGGGAGTCTCCATAGATACTGTCATCCATCTGAATGAAACTCATTGCAAGAGTTAAAGGAAAATTGTGAGCCTTTAAATAGTGGTAAGAATGACAGAAAAAAAAAAAAATAGATTGCCACAGTTTTACTTCTCAGTGGTCTCAAATGGCTTAATCTTCAGTCTTTGGATAGCAGATTATATATTTTTTGTTTCCTACTCCAATTGTGCTCCTATCATTTTCACTTTCAACAGCTTCTGAATTTTAATGCTCAGATACTCTCTTTTGCTTCCTTTTCCCAGAATTCCTACTGAAAAAAAAATCAGTTTCTATTTAGACTCTTCGGCTCAAAGTCTTTAATAACACTAATAGTGAAAATGGGCGTCTGCAAAGTTTACTTCAATATATCTGTCAGCAGATAAAATAGTCAGATTTGTTTTCCTACACACAGCTTCTTTAGCATCATATGAAGGATAAGATTATGAGCTTTTTACTCTGTGTGACTAGTGATAACCCAGCATCCTGCTGCCCATTTTAAACAAGTTTTACTGAATGTGCTTGACATCTCTGTACTTTCTGTCATGTTTGTTTGAAATTGGCCAGCAGGTTCAAAATACACAAGGTCAAATAGGGCAGCTGTATAAATCTCACTTCTTTTGAAGAGTTCACTTAAAACACTGCTTTAACACAGGGAGATTTTTCATCTGTATTAGATTTCAAATTTTCGTTAAATGTAAGTTGCAGAGATCAGTTCTCAGTTTCTTAGACATACATGGAATGTTCACACTATATGTACTGTAATTTAAAAGGAAAAAAGTCATATAAATGCTCACTGACATGGTAGCTCAATACAAACAAACAGGTGATTCCTTCTTCAGGCAAACCAAAAACCTGAAGTTTTCGTCTTCCCTAATTGCACACATCAAATCAATCCAGGAAAGTGGATCATTGTGGTAAAATGGCACTATTACAAACTATTATAGGAAGTATGTAATTTCTAGCAAACTGTTCAGCATTGCAAATCCAACATCACGTGTAATACAGTACCTCAGAGAGAATGTGTATTGAATAGAAAATATCTGGGGCTCATTTTTCCCAGCAGACTGGCTAAGTCCTTACCAACTTCATGAAGAGGAACATAAAGGCAAAAATTAACATGACAATCTCTTACAATTTAAAATCCAAATATTGCCTTTTTTTCCTATGTAGAGCTCACAACATATATCAACACAAATCATATCTCATGGACTCATTTGTCAGCATTTTCCCACATAGATATTAAAAAATATGGAAGAAGAATCTAGGCAAGGATTTACCATAAATAAATTGTAATTCTTACAATGTAAATGAGGTTTTCTTTGTGAGAAGCCAGCAATTTGTTAAGCTTATTTGTTCTTGTCATGTTTGCATTAGGTCCTAATTTGATGCTGTTGGAAAGTTTCAAGGAGAAAATGGTTGGAAGTTTAACTTATAACCTTAGTCCATCCTCTGCACCCCAAAAAACACAGCCCTGAATACATTTTATTACCATGCTGATGATGATTTTGCATCATCATGTGACTGATGATTTTGGTGGTCTAAAATATTGAAGTTAGTTGTGAATTTAGTCTCAAGCAATATTTTCCTTAATATTTCTGCAACATTCTGATAATGTGAATGAGATATTTCATATATTGTGGGTGCATCACAACATGAAAGTCAGTCACAGGTTGTGCAGAAGATTATGAGGCTCTGGGAACTGATCACAGAATAACAAAATCACAGAATGTCAGGGGCTGGAAAGGACATCAAAAGATGATCTAGTCCAACCCCCCTGCCAGAGCATGATCACCTATACAAGATCACACTGGAACACATCCAGGCAGGTTTTGAGTATCTCCAGAGAGGGTGACTCCACAACGCCTCTGGGCAGCCTGTTCCAGTGTTCTGTCATCCTCACAGTGAAAAAACTGTTCCTCATGGTCCTTACATGAATTCATTGATCATCTTTCAATTCTCACGGTCCTCTATGAAACTGAGACCAAAGTCTTTATCTGTCCTCAATTATTTTTTTTTTTTCTGTTCATCCTCAAAAAAACCCAAAAAACAAATAATAGCTGCAGACTTAGTTTATGTGCAATAGCATTTGGGACATTTTTATGTACTATTTCAAAGTCTGTCATTATATTCATTATTTAGCAAGGTGAGCTGGGTGAACAGCCATCATAAAGTACATAAATAGACAAAAAAAGGTCAATATTTAGATTTTAGGATGACATCTTTGGTGGAATTCAGTGTTATATTTCGAATCTAAATTTAAGTTGCTCTTTTACAGGAAACTTCATTTGAGTTGTTTAAACACCCATTGTAGTCAACATTGTAATCAATCTGAGTGATTTGAGAGCAGAAAAGGTCTTGGGGGTACTGGTGAATGATAATCTGGACATGAGCCAACCATGCACACTTGTAACCCAGAAGGCAAATCTTATCCTTGGCTGCATCAAAAGAAGGGTGGCCAGTAGATCGAGAGAGGTGATTCTGCTACTCTGCTCTGCTCTGCTCTGCTCTGCTCTGGTGAGTCCTCACTTTGAGTACTGTGTCCAGCTATGAGACACTAAACACAAGAGGAATATAGATCTGCTGGAGTGGGTCCAGAGGAGGACCACAAAGATGATCAGAAGGCTGGAACACCTCTCCTATGAAGACAGACTGAAAGAATTGGGACTGTTCACCATGGAGAGACACAGAAACACAGAAACATTCCAGTTGGAAAAGACCCTCAGGATCAGCAAGTCCAACCATTTTCTATACTCTACAAAGTTCACCCTTAAACCATAACCTCAAACACCATATACAAACAATTTTTAAACACTTCCAGGGCTGGTGACTCAACCACCTCCCTGGGCAGCCTATTTCAATGCCTGAGCACTCTTTCTGGGAAAAATTGTTTCCTAATGTCCAGTCTAAACCTACCCAGTTGCAGGTTGAGGCCATTCCCTCTTGTTCTATCACTAATTACCTGAGAGAAGAGACCAGCACCAACCTCTCCACAATGTCCTTTCAGGTAGCTGTAGACAGCGACAAGGTCTCCTGTCAGCCTCTTCCTCTTCAAACTAAACAGTCCCAGCTCCTTCAGTCTTTCTTCATAAGATTTATTCCTCAGACCCTTCACCAGCTTCATTGCCCTCCTTTGCACTCACTTCAGCACCTGCACATCCCTCTTGTAATGAGGTGTCCAAAACTGAACACTATACTCAAGGTGTGGCCTCATCAGAGCCAAGTACAAGGGGACAATCACCTCCCTATCTCTCCTGGACACAGCATTTCTAATATAAGCCAGGATGCCATTGGCTTTCTTGGCCACCTGGGTGCACTACTTGCTCATATTGAGTTGCTTGTGTATTACAACTCCCAGGTCCTTTTCTGCCAGACAGCTTTCCAGCCACACTTCCCCAAGCCTGTAACATTGCTTGGGGTTGTTGTGGCCCAAGTGCAGGACCTGGCATTTGGCCTTGTGGAAGCTCATGGAATTGTCACTGGCTCATTGATCCAATCTATACAAGTCTTTCTGTAGATTCTCCCTATCCTCCTGCAGATCAACGCTGCCACCCAATTTGGTGTCATCTGCAAGCTTGCTGATGACATACTCTACGTCTTCATCAAGGTCTTCAATTAAGATGTTAAACAGAAGTGGTTCCAACATTGAGTCTTGGGGGACACCACTTATGGCCAGCCACCAGCTGGATTTAAATCCCTTTGGGCCCTTTTGTACAGCCAGTGCTTTAACCAGTGGAGTTTTGTTCATTGCCATGGTTTGGGAGTTTCCCCTGTTCCCTCCCTGTCCTCCCCCTCTCCCCTCCATTCACCGGACTAACTCAGCCAGCTGGAAGTTAAGGAATGAAGCTATATTTTACACAAAAGCACAAATTTATAAGTATATATACACAATATATATACAGATATTTACAATTATATACAAGTTTAAAGTAATACAGAAATTAAAAATCCTTCCAGGATGCAACCAGACACTCAGATTGAAGAAAAAGAAGTGAGAAGAGAGTGCCTTGCCTTACCTTATATTTTGACTATTTATATCCCTCAGCAGAACAAATGAGTGATATAGACTATTATTTTATTTTCATAGTAAATGATCTAATTTCTCTCATTAAAATATTCCAGTTAGCCACAGACCAGCACACTCATCCAATCCATGAGCAGTCAGTCTGTCCACGAGAATTCTCTGTGGAAAAATGTGAAAGGGTTTTTGAAAGTCTAGGTAGGCAATATCCACCAACTTTCCATCATCCAGTAGCCAGGCCATCTTGTCATAGGAGACCAGGTTTGTCAGGCAGGACCTACCCTTCATAAATCCATGCTAACTAGGCCTGATCCCCTGACTGTTCTCTATGTGGCATGTAATAGCCCTCAAGATGACCTGCTCCATGACCTTCCCTATTACTGAGTTCAGACTGACAGGTCTATAGTTTCCAGGATCTTCCTTTCTTCCTTTCTTGTAGATAGGTGCTATATTTGCTACCCTCCAGTCCATTGGGACCTCCCCATTTAACCAGGACCTCAGGTAAATAATGGAGAGTAGCTTGGCAGGCACATCTGGCAGCTCCTTCAGCACCCTAGGGTGTAGTCCATCCAGCCCAATAGACTTGTGTGGGTCTAATCGGCTGAACAGATCTCTGACCACTTCCTCATTTATTGTGATGACCTCATGGCTTTGGGGAGATCTTAGGGCTACATTTCAATATCTGAAGAAGACCTACAGGAAGACTGTGGATGGATTTGCAGCTATAGAATGAAGCACAGTGGTTTAAAACTGGAGCAGAGTAGATTTATGTTAGACATAAAGAGGAAGTTCTTTACAATGAGCATGGTAAAATACTGGAACAAGTCACCCTAGGATGTGGTTGAGATCCCATCCCTAGAGACATTCAAGATCAGACTTGATGTGGCCCTGGAAAACCTATCTATTTGGTGATGACTCTCCCTGCTCACTTCAGGTAGACTAGACAAGATGACCTTTGGGGATGCCTTCCAACCCAAGGCAGTCTGTGAATCTGTGAATCTGAGAGTTATTCAAATGACCATGTGAACTTAGGGTGATCTAAATAGCTCACCAAAGTTAACTGGCTATAATGGACACCTACATACCCAACTCATATGTAGAGACATATGCCAACCTTAAGTAGTGCATAGATTAAGCCATTTAATTTACTACCATGTTTTCTTCTTAAATGGCACCTTCTGGAATTTCAATAGGAAGGTTATTGAATTTTACCGAGGTAATGAGACCAGCACTTGCACTTGGTTTTGTATTAAGCCATGCATAGGCACAGGACAAAATTTCTGTCTATTTGCATCAGATTATCACACATGGAATTAACTGTGTCAGTAATTCCTTAAGAGGCTATTCTGAGCCCTGCAGATCTGCATCATTCATCAAAGACTAACCTCAAAACTGTGTTCCATCTTCCCTGGGAAGAAGATTGTACACTGGAATTCTATTACTTATGGAAAGAGGATCCTTGTGCTGCCAAGTTCAAATTACCTTTCCCTGACTATTCTCTCAGTTCAGGAAAAAAAATGGCCTTGACAAATTTATTTAGATAAGCTGCAGATTGTCTGAAAAAAAAAAAGCTGAGGCACTCAGGTCCACAAGAAGATGCTAACAACAAAGAGTGGCAAAACAATAATTCTGAGAAATCTGTGCTGCCATAGCTCTGTTCCTATTCCTAGGTGTACAACAACTACATTTGAAAATGCTTTTTAGTCTGTCTTTGATGGCCATAAGAAAGTTTTCAGCAGGGACCCTACGAACTATGTATGAGTTCTGGTGTACATTCCTGTATAAACATTTAGGGTCACAGCATAAGTCCACTATTTCTGTAGAGTCAGGTAACTCCAGCATTAGTTTTCTTCCAGAAAATTATTTTCAGTTATGCAGTTCAGAAAAGGAAAGGAACTATGCTCAGAGATATAAACCAAGGATACAAACTAGATACTAGCCTCTACTTACTACATATCCAGGTCAAAATGACCACAGGCTAGAACTGGGCTGTGCAATAAAATATATCTTGCCTAAAATTTCAAGTTTGAAAAGAGCTTATGTTTACATAGGACTTCAGGAAGTAAATTAAAAGTGATTTTTTTTTTTTAAAACTAGGGAATTTTGAGCACGTCAAGTAATATACCTTCTGTAGCTCTTGACAGGATGCTCAGAAGTTTGTATTAACTTCAGTGAAAACTTATATGTGCTCTTTCCAGGACTTTGTCAAAAGAATCACATTTCCATAGGGTGTTCCACTTCCTATGAACTGTATTTTCCATGAGGCAAAGTCTCCTAATCATAACTTTGACTAGGCTGAGTCAGCATTGTGTCAAGCTACTGGCAATCCTATTATGCCTTTAAAGGAGCAGATTAGTTCAGCATGTAGACAGATCCATAGAAAGGATCAGGTTCATCATCAGGTGACCTCTATCTTCTTCAGATGCTTTCCTGTTATAGCAAGAAAGCACTAGGGTAGAGCTGAGAGAAAATCATGAGTTGGGCTGGTGGTAATCTTAGAGTAGTTTGAGTTGGAAGGGACATAATCACAGAATGACAGAATATCAGGGGTTGAAATGGACCTCTGGGGATAGTCCAATTCAACTTCCCTGTCAAAACAGGTTCATCTAGATCAAGTTGCACAGGAACATGTCCAGGTAGGTTTTGAAAGTCTCCAGAGAATGAGGTTCCACAACCTCTCTGGGCAATTTGTTCAGTGTTCCATCACCTGCAATGTAATTAAGTTTTTTTTTCCTTCTGTTTAGGCAGAACTTCCTGTGTTCTTGTTTGTGCACATTGTAAAAGCAGCATTTTGTTCCAACTCCCTTGCTATGGATAAGGACAACTCTGGTTAGACCAGGTTGCTCAAGGTCACAGAATCACAGAATGTTGAGGGTTGGAAGGAACCTCCAGGGATCATCAAGTCCAACACCTCTACCAAAGCAGGATCACTTCTGGCAGGCTGCATGGGAACACACTTCCAGAGAGGGGGCAGCCACGACTTCTCTGGGCAACCTGTTCCAATGCTTCATCTCTCTCATAGTGAAGAATTTTTTCCTTATATCTGATCTGAATCTAACCTTTTCCAGTTTAAAACCATTCCCCTTGTCCTTGAAAAAGTCCCTCTCCAGCTGTCTTTTAGGCCCCTTTTGAGTACTGGAAGGCTGATTTTGGTCTATCCAGAGTAATTTCCTCTCCACACTGAACAACCCTGATGATCAGCCTGTCTTCAGCATTGTAACCATGAGGAAACCCCTTCTCTGGTTTGGGAAAAAGCAATAAGGAAAACCAGGATAAATTCTTGTTCATCAGTAACCAGCCATAAAAATAAATAATAAAAACAAATCTGTAGGAGATGGTAGTATGTTTTTTTCAGAACATTCTCTAAATACTTATTTAGAATAAGCACACACTGATCATAAATATCTGCAGTACCAGAAGCAGAAAAATGTGGGGTAAGAATAGTTTTATTGCATTGGCCCAGAAAACCCTGCTATTGGGACCAAGTACTGGAAGTAGGTGAGGACATAACCTCACTACAAATGCAGATACCTCTGACAGTTAACTCACCCAGAAAGAGACTATCATGCAAACTTGCTGTTTTTATGACAAAGCAATTTTTTTTTTTAACCAGAAACCAATTTACCTGTAGTAAACTAACTCTGTCTTCTGCTACCCTCCTTCTCCTTTCTGAATCTCATTTTACTGTTTCATTTGGCTTCATTTTTGAGGCAGAAACTTAAACTTACAGGAAAGAAAATTGCTGCAGAACTGTCAGTATTGACTTTCCTCATGAAAATTTGACTTGGGAAGCAGCTACTCTCCAGAGAACAGGGTTTAATTTATACATCAATTAACAGTGTAAATTAATGCTTTGCTATTCATCATCTCTCTGAAGATTTTAAGAGCCATTGGAGGTTTTCATTCTGAACTAAGATGAAAGGCTTCAGAGCAGAGCAGAAACCTTGAGGGGAAAAAAAAAAAGGTATGTGAAATGCCTTGTATGCAACTTGCTGTAGCTGGATCGGATTCTTTCATGAGTTGTCCCATGCCACATAGCTGGCAGACCAGGACAGAGCTAGCCAGAAAACAGTTTTTTAACAAATTAAAAGTTTCAGATATCAAAATAGTGAGTTCCTTATCTGGATGAAAAGTCAGCTAGTTTCCACAAGCCTGCAATTCCAGTTTCACAAGTGTATTGGTTCTAGCTAGCCTTCTGGAACCCAAAGCCCGAAGAATAGTCTTGATTTGATTTGGAAGTTAAAAGAAAACTTCAACAATAAATAAAAGGTATTTTAGGTAAAGGGAGTTACAAAAATATGGGGAAGAGGAAACAAAATGCAAGATATACGTATGCAACCAGTGGATGGAAGTGGATGTTGGATGGAGAAAGATTCCAGAGGTGTTTGCTCCCCCAACGTGTTTTGCTGGAGAAACATGGCAAAGCAGGAGCAGCAGAAAAGTGGGATTCTTCTAACTGTTGAGGAAGAGAAGAGCAAAAGTGGAAGTTCCTCTTCCTTTTATAGGGGCTCAAGACAGGAAGTGGGAGTGGACTAACCACTGCCCCTGGGAGCAGGTCAGACCACCCCCAGGGAGGACTTGGGATGACCTGGGAATCAAGTTCTGACCACTCCCCAGGACGAGTTAACCCTTTACAACAAGCTCAAGCCCTTTAGTCTGACTTTTGGGTACAGAAAAGGAAATTTAAGGATGCATCTGTATCAATGTCTTATTTCAGAGAAGTGATTCTGAAGTAAATTTCTCAGTTTCTTCCTGTGCTTTGATTCATACTTAACAGAACACCAAGACAAAGCACTTCCTTTTGGAAGATAAATTTCAGAAATTAAATTTTTAAATGTATGTTGAGCCTGTGCCAAAAATTAGTGATCATTTAGACACCAAAATCAGACAAGTTCTAGTTAGAGGAAAATTTTGAAGTATGGATTTCATTATTATTTCATTCTACATGTCTCCTCCTACTGGATTACACTGTTTTTTAATGTTGGTCACTGACTTAATTTTTCAATGCATTAGTGTTTCAATTAAGTACAATATAAACATTTTTCTGAATAGCAAAAGTGAAGACTGCTGGATATCAAAACTCAAAGATGAGAAGAGAAATATCTGGGAGGGAGAAGAATGAATCTTCTCAGAGCTTCAGAAAGCACTGCAGAACTTGGAAGCATTTTTTTAGTAATAACCAGGGGTGGTAGATTCCAGTTAAAGTCCAAGTTAAAAGTCTTCTCCTTCCTCTGCAAGTCATTTGGGGTTCCTGAGTGGCCCCTGAAACAATGACTGACTCCTGATATGGCATACCAATTGCTCCTCACTGACTCTACAATAAAATTCTTAGTCCCACAATCTCACCAGAACCATCTGCCTCAGATTTATGGCAATATCACAAAAGAATTGGAGACATTGTCTCTTGGTGCATCTTAATGACTCATTTTTTAAATAATAATTGCTGTATACTGTTCTGGATTCCAAAAACATGGAAAAGGACATACATAAATTTTGGGTTTTGGTGTTGGTTTTGTTTTTGTTTTGTTTTGTTTTGTTTTTTTTTCTCAGTAATTAAGACATCCAAAACTTCTTAAAATGAAAGATCTAAAACATGCAAGAAGGAAATAAGTGGAACAAGAGGACTAACACAAATGAAGCAGATATTTCTTTGTAATAATTTAAAAAAGAAAAATAGAGATAAAATTTCTTCTTTCTTGAGTTACAGTGCCTTAAAGCACTGTATAAATCATAGTAAATGTGACAATCTGCTTCTACTATGGTACCTTATCTAGTAGCTTGCCTTTAGGGTGCACATAAGGATTTAGATCAGCAGCTGGAGGAGTCTGATCTTAGATATAAATCATATTATCTGTTTTTATCTTCATTAATATGCCATGTAGATGAAGTTGCTCTATTATATTTTTGCTAATACTTTAAAAGAGCTTATCTCATATATTGACAATTAAGGTATTTGAAAGCTAATATGATAAATACTTAGCATCTGTATATAGGCTTCTTTCCAGTAAATCAGTTTTTAATGTTGGTTTATCAGCATGTTTTGACCTACACAAGACTGCTTAACTTTGCTTCACTGATAGTGCTGGGACAACACACCTCCTTACATTGCCTTTCACAACCCAGCTTGACAGAGACACTTGGTAGGAGCTGTTTATCTGTTTCACAAACATTTCTGTTTCACAAACATTTGCATTATGTCAGAATTACATGAAAGATATACTTACAAGACTGTCTTTGCAAAAAAAAGATTGTTTAATTGCCATTACTTTGAAATTATACTTGCAAAAGAAATTTCCATATATCAACATGAAAACGACTGAAATATCTGTTATATGATGGGAAAAAAATAAGTCACAAAACAGTTTTATGATGTAAGTCACTGTGAAAACTGTTGTAGATTTCTTCAACTTTGAGAGGATTATTCAAAAATTTTTTTGCCAATTTCCCAGCAGTCATACTTAATACACTTTTCCTCAGACATTTCTAGATTCTATATCGTTTTGGTTGTTTGTTTTTTTTTCAAGCGCTCACTTAATAAAATTATCAAATAAGCCTAATGCCTAAAAATATCCACGTTTTCTGTACCAAGATAATCTGCCAATATGCTGTATAGACATAGAAAATTGGGAGAGTTATCGAAACCTGAGATTCATCTGGACAATGAACTGTCAACATTAACCACAATTCAAATCACAAACAAACAAATAATGCTTACGCTTGAATATGCTTTCATATGTTTATCTTTGGACAATTAAACGAGGACTCTTTTGTAGGCAGGATACTATTACACTAGCAGTCAGTATTTTTATCATTGTATGATCTTGAAGTAAAAACTGCCACAGACACTGTCATGATGTTCTGGGGAAAAAAAAAAAAATCGTTTAATAATTGCATGTCACTGGTCCACAGAACTCTACCATTTCAGTGATAGAAGGTGAAAGACTATTTCTTTAAACACAAAATAGTGCAAATAATTATGTTTTACTTACGTTAACATATCTTGAAGTTCAGTTATACTTGGCTATAATATCCCAGCTTGCCTCCAGCTATCAGCTCCTTTATCTGACAGCTTGACATTTATACTATCAGTACTATGATTCATGTTTGAGCTGAGTGCACTTTAATATATGTGTTGTGATAATTCACTTTTCGCGTCCTGAAAGGTGTGTATGTTTCATGATGCTTTGTTATGCTTTAGTAAGATTTTTGACACATGAATCTATAGTTCTTTTTTAAAACTCCTTACTAATTTTTCCCATTGGGGTAAAAATGTGGATATTAACCAGAGCATTGTGCTGGAGCAGAAAGCCATATTTATTCTTCACTGTTCATGAGAATACCACAATAGCCATATTAAGCCAGTCTCCACTACAATCCTACATTCAAAACAAGTTCTGTATTTGCTTAAAAACAGAGCTTTGTATACCCATTCTCAGAGTCCTCAAAGGCTTCAGAAGTTAAGAATGTCACACCTACATTAGTATTTCCTGTTATGTAGCCCAGGAGTCTGCATCAGACTCTAACTACTAACAGCATACTTTGAACTGTTTTCTAGTAATCAACCAATAAAATTTAAATATGTTAATTTTGCTTTCTAACACATGCCAGAGACAGACATTTCTTGGTTAGAACTTTTTTCGGAAATGACCACTGAAGTTAGGAAGAAGATTTTATTTATTCTAATGTATGCAACATAAAATCCTTACTCATTTGTTCAAGGAATTTTAATCTAGCTCAATCGATTTATCTTTATTCATAGAACTCAACTAAAAATGCCAAAGACTCATTCTATACTGCATTAAGAAACAGGCATCTAGAATCAGTTTATGTGGAGACAAATTTTCAGTTTATTGGAAATTCCTTCAAAAAGGAATTTCACAAGATGGAATTCCCATCTCTGACAATGCCTCTTTTGTGGATGTTCTTGTATCTGTCATTTATTTGCTGTTATCATGCCCCTGGGAAAAGGTGCATGATAACATTTCCAAGTAGACCTCAGGCTGCCCAGGACAGTTGTGGAGTCTGTCTCTGGGGATAGTCAAGACCAGCCTGGGTACATTCCTGTGTGGTCTGGTATAGACGATCATGCTCTGCAGGGTCATTTGACTAGATGATCATTTGAGGTTCCTTCCAGCCCCTAACATTTTGTAATTCTGTGAAAAGTGGTTGCTGTTCGGGTTTCAAAATACCAGTGTAGCTTTATGTTCTTAGTATGCTAATCTCACACCTTTCTCTTTTACTTTTATTTCTCATGTTTTCTCTTTTGGAATCCAATGTAATCAGTGGTCTGGACATGTCAGTGTTCTGATCAAACATTATTCTTCTGATCAGACATAGAAAGGGTGATAAAAATTTTGTTTTGAAAATATTTTACCTAGAACAGGAAAAGCCTTGTCTCTACTCTTCCATAGCTAATGGAACCTTGGGACTCAAAAAAGAAGATCTTGTCTTCTAACAACTGATCTACACAACTAAGACTGGTGGCAAAAAGCCAATTTCCCTGCCTCTACTTAACACTGGTTTGGCAAAAATCTTCTCTATTTTCTGGTGGTTTTCTAATAATAGAGTAAGGCTGTTCCTACCTTTATTGATGAAACTTTTGGGAGATAAGTTGCTGAAGAAAGGCTAGAAAATAAATCCTTTTTTGGATTGTTTGTTTGTTCAGTTGTGGGATTTTGTGTGGGTGTTTTGTTTTGGTTTGTTTGTTTTTTTTACACACTATTACACACTATATGTCCAGGGTGTTTCTGCAAGATCTAAGTATTGCTGGGAACCTCTAGTATCTCCAGCGTCTGTTATACTTAAGAACATACAAAACAGTACAGGCTTTGTTCATTTTTGGGGAGAGGACTGGGAAATACTCATGTGTGCCCTGTCAGGAAGAATTGCTAGTGTTTCCATATTTTTATTTCTGTAAATTGATTCCCCTGTAAGAAATAGACAAATTAAAGTGTGTTAGAGTTTTCCTCAGCTATTCTATATATTGTTTATGCATCTGACCATGAAAATTAAAATAATTTCTCCAATATGCCTGGAGTATAGGGATTAGCCGGGGTATTGTTCATAGTCCTGACTGCTCTGGAGTACTGTAGCATCTTGGACTGGGTACACAGTACCTGGAAGGGTATTTTTAGTAGCTGGTGAATTTCCATCTCCTCAAATGGGAACAGGAGACAAGATGAAATTTTATTTAACCTGTCCCCAAGTCTATTTTTCTAGCTTTACCTAGTAAATCAGAGCTAAATACCAATAAGTGAAGTAGGTGGGGGAAGATCTTCCAGAACCTGAACCAAGGATGAGGACTGAAATAATTTTTAAATTGTCCAGAATTTGTCTGAGGTCAATGATCTCAGAATTGCACTGAATAATAGGAATTGGGAGGAACCTCTGGAGGTTCCATTCAATTTAGTCCAACCCCTCTGCCACAGCACGTTCACATTGAGCAAGTTGCACAGGATAGTGTCCAGGCATACTTCGAAGGACTTCAGATGTGGAGACTCCATTGCTATCCTGAGCAGCCTGACCCTGATCCACCACCCTCAAAGTAAAGAAAATCCTTCTTTTGTTTAGATGGTGCTTCCTATGTTCAAGGTACCCCTTGTCCACTCACTGGGCACCGCTGAAAAATACACAAGTCCCATTCTCCTGATACCTGCCCTTTGACTATCTATAAACATTGAGAAGATTCCCTCTTAGTCTTCTCTTCCATTGCCTAAAAAAAAGCCCCAAGTTCCTCATCTTTTCTTTAAAAGAGAGATATTCTAGTCCCCTAATCATAGTATTATTATATGTGATATGATAATAATAATTGGGTCATAAATAATCTTCTCTAAGAATGTATGCAAACCTGTATATGCAACACAAACTGAGTCAGGATGCCACAAGAAATTATAAAAAATTTACTAGACCCAAGTGATTTCACCATGAGAGTGGTGAGACTCTGGAACGGGTTGCCCAGGGAGGTGGTTGGGGCCACATCCCTGGAGGTGTTTAAGGCCAGGCTGGATGAGGCTGTGGGCAGCCTGATCTAGGATAGGGTGTCCCTGCCTATGGCAGGGAGATTGGAACTGGATGGTCCTTGTGGTCCCTTCCAATCCTGACTGATTCTATGATTCCATGATATTCAAGACAATAAACTTTTGAGAAAACTAAAGTTCAAACTAGTCAGGCATTTTTTAAAATAAAACCTTTCCCCAATATGCATTTCAGAATAAAACCAAGATTTTTTTGTTGAATGTGTTTACTCTTAAATAAAATTGCCATTAATATCCATTGAGGTCCATGAGTGAGAGTCTACCTCAATTGTCTTTCCCAATGCCTTGTGAGTATTTTAATTGCTATGCTGGTGTAAACATATATTGGCTGAGCAACACTGGAAGCTTTTGGATTCTCATTTAGGTTTCTGAACAATGGAGATGAACTTAAAAGCACAAATGGTTTGTTTATAATATAAACCACAAAAATTAAATATGTTCCTGAAATGGCAACTGCAGGATAAAAAGAAAAAAAGAAAGGATTACTACCTAGAGTATTCTGAATTATCAGAGGTTTCAGTTATTAACTATCTGGAGTATACCAGAGAAGCAGCTACAGAGTTTTAGGAAATGTCAAGTAGCAGCAGTGGGAAATATACCAAGATGTGTTACACTAATGCAAAATTCTGGCAGGATTTTTTTTTTTAATCTTTAATTAATTCTTTATATACTTTGCATACTTTGATCTTCTCTTTCTTTCTACTTCCATTTGAAATATGTAATACCAAAATGGATGGATCCAAGTTTTCATAGTACAGGATGCGACTGAGACTGAACTGCTGAGCTATAACTTGCAAGGGCTTAATTTGCCCCATTTCTGAAACTATTTATTCTAAATGTGAAGTTTCAAGTGATTCTGAGCTTTACAACCAAGTCAACATTCCATTTGTCCCCAGTATCTGTGCTGCTTACACATTTTCTGTGAATACTGATACTGTAACTAATGAAGCATGGCAGCATAAGAGCACAGAGCCAGAATTACTTTTCTTGATGACTTTGATTTACTATGAAATTACATTGGAAATAGATTGACACACAGTTTCACCAGCAAGTTTTAACTGTGCAGGCAAAAAGCAGCTATCTTTTGCTGATGCTGAAAAAATAATTGGGCCAATTTAAATATTTTTAAAAGCCTCAAGGATTAAGTTATTGAATTAGTTGCAAGCTTTTGAAATTCTGAAGAACAAAACCTGTTAAAGGCTGATCTAATAGAAAAAAAACCACCAAAAATCAAAACCCAGCAGATCTCCTGTTTACTCTCTAGGAAGTTTTGTATAATGGCTTATTGGTGATGAAGTTCTTTAATTATAAACTCACAATTTATTTTTGCTGTTGTTGTATACATTCAATAGAATATTCAATTTACCTCAAGCACTATTAAAAAAATAATAAAAGAAAGAGTAAATAAATTTCATCTGGAAGATCTGCTTTTCTGCCTTAATATTAGAAGGAAAACTACAAAATATAGTTTCCCAACATTGGCAAAGGTAGAAATAGAAGTAAAGCTGTCAGCTCATGTGGGAACAGTCCCAGATCTAAAAGAGGTCATACAAGGAGTACTTCAGTGGGTTTCACTGCATTCTGGATCAAGGTTCTTAGTTTATTCCTCTTACCAGTGCATTTTCATCTTTTCCGATTAATACCTTACTTTCATCTCTCTATCCTTTACTTCTCTGTACATTAAAAGTCCAAATGACATGACATCTGAGCAGTAGCATCTGTGGAAATGTATCCTGTCAGATGTGAAAATATGCTCTTTGACTTCCAAGACAAATTATACTTCAGGAAAATCATTATTTTAGTACAACCTATCATAAACTGATCTTTCAGATTTCAATGCAGACCAAGATGTCTGAAATTCTGCTTCTGGTAACTCCGAAAGAGCCAAGTAATTGAGTGAGTAGGTCATGACTAAAATTCTGTAGAACACCAGAATTAGAGATATAATTTGTCTTTCCTAACTATAGAGGTATGCAAGGTAAGTGTCTACATCTGACATAGAAATTTGAAATTATTTCAACCTTTAACAGATATTTACAGGAATATATCATCTGATGTACTTTGTATGTCTACTTCAAGATATTTGTCTATTTCATGTGATTTTATGTGTTTTTTCCTATTGATTCCTGAAGGAGCCTTAGATGGCCAACTATCACATACTAATTTAAAGTGATTTTAATTCTGTGCTAAATGTCTTTTCACTTTCCAAAATGAGAAATTAAATACACCAGGATGCTTTGGAAACATAGAATAGAACAGAATAGAATAGAACAGAACAGAATTACAATACAGTACAACAGTTCTAGTTGGAAGGAATCTACAACAATTATCTAGTCAAACTGCCTGATCAAAAATTATATCATGTTATTAAGGGCAGTTTTCAAGTGCCTCTTAAAAACGGACACATATGGGGCTTTGATCACCACTAGGAAGCCTGTTCCCATAGTCAAACAGCTAGTGTGCCGTATATATAAATCTGCTTTCTCTTTTTCCAAAAAGAGAGTTGAACTCACATTTTCTGCCTCTCATACTAGTCATCTGGCCATAAGCATGATATATGTTTATATTAGAAAATATTGTGTTTTATGAAACAAAATTAAAACCAAAATGTGAATCTCTGTGAGGAGGTGGGTTTTCTTTATTCCAATTCCCGGTCTGGAAGCTTTTCAATTACTTAAACAAACAGCACATTCAAAGTTCAAATTTCTGGAAGACTTTGGAGGTATATTGTAAACTTCCTCATTGTTACTCCTTCAACATTACCAGCTGCATTGCAGTGAAGAAGAGTAAAAGCTTCCTAAATACCTACTTCCACCTACTGGCACATAAAGATTACTTCTCCGTTTTCACTTCTTGGCCTTTAGGTAAGGATATTTTAAAGATAAGAACATTTTCTCCCAGTAGAAAGCTTCATTCGTGTCATGTCATTGTTCCTAGTTTCAAATGGTGCTATAGATTGCTAATCTCACTCACTCATCACGTTGTTCATCATTATGTACATTATCATTTTCTCCTTTAATCTTTTACTAATATGAACTACTGCCACTTCAGACTTCCTTTCTACAAAACAATTAATTGTGATTTTCTCTATATTTAATGTATAGACTACAATTGTGTTATGGGGAATTCTACAATTTCAGGAGTAAGATTTTGTTCCATATGCTCTTCTTAAAAATGTGTACTTTGAGAAAGAGGCAACATTTCACTAGCTTTCTTAATTCATGCTTTCTTTGTTCTAAAACTGACAGTGTAGAAATAACTTCTGAGCAGATCTATTGCAGCTGGAAAGACAGAAAATCAACCAGAAGCCTCACTGGAAAAGATAATATAATATTAGCTGTGACTATGTTATTTTTTCCTGTCCTGTTAACAGTACTAGTTAATTGAAAGAAAATTATATAAATCCTTATAAGAACCAAAGACGTTACGTATTCATTTAGACCTTAGCCACAAAACCCTTGCCTTGCCCGTCAATTTTCAGCTGCGATATTGCTTAAATTAATGAGATTGCTAACAAATACACTTGTGTAATTTCAATCTACAAAGATCTGAATTCACTTTGGAGTTTTCATTACCTGATGGGTAAGTAATGAAAACTTATGTATGGAAGCTTGATTTGTTCTGATAGACTCTGCAAGTACCATAGAACTTTCTTAATATGCACATGAATGCTTGCATCTGCAGGACAGGCACTCACGAGCAAGTGAATCTGGAGATTTTAAGTGTTGATGCTTCATTATTGAGATGTGTTGTGTGAAATTGTGTTTTCAGCTAGTTGTTCCATCTGTCTTCATTACTTTATATTGCAGCACTTTGATGCTTTTTGAATGCAAGTTCACATCTGTAAAACACCTGAATCTGCCCGAAAACATGCTTTTTTCTACTAGAAGTTATAAATCTGAGGGGAATGAAAGCTTAACAGAAAAATACAACACTGTTGATAGTTTAGACTTTACTTTGACAGCAAGCTTTGTTTTGTCCTAAGTCCACAAAACACATTCTTTTGCTATATTTCAGGTCATCTGCTGCTCCCTAGCAGAGATTACAAAAGTATACCATAAAGAAATAATGCAGTTGTGTACTATGCATTTAATAGTGCTTGTAAAAGTACATAAGATAAAGAACACACATAAGGAACAATGCAACACTAGTAGTGTGACAATGGCACAAAACCTAGTTTGCTTTAAGTTCAGAATATGAAGAGCCTTAGCAAATGCTTGTATCTTTTATGTACACTGAATGCATTTAAAAATGCACATGTCGATAAATGCAATCAAATTTTTCTTTGTGAAGCTTACCACTGTAACATAACCAGAATGACACTAGGCATCTTATTATCCTAGGGCTTCTTTGTAGAAAGTGTACCATTAACAGAAAAGATGATATGGAAGATTTGACTTCTCAAAGGAAAATTGCAGGATGAGAGGAATATTGTTTAGCAGAATGTCAATAGCAGTGACATGGAAAGATGACTACATTGATCATGTATACGAATTATATCACAGTGAAACAGGCAATCTTCAGCATGCAGAAGCTGACTTGATTTTGTATACACCCTCACTGTGAAGGCAGTGGCATTTTTAATCATATGAGAAAAATCTATACCTTATAAGGAAAATGTGCTGGGAATGAAGGAGAGCGTATCTGCTGTAAATCAAAAACACTAGAATACACCATTTAATGGGTGACAAGCTGATTAAATACCACAAATGGAAACATTTTATGCATCATTTCCGGATATATTTTTCAAGAAAGAAGGATTTTCTGTGTTAGAAAATACATTTTCTAAGTTACAGCATTTGTTTTCACTTTCAAAAGATGTTCTGTCAAGATAGCTATACCTCAACCTGCATAGAACTATTTTGAAATTTGACACAGCAGTCAAATTTGTATATGGAAAGGACTATTTCAGGTTCCTACTGGGTAATAATTAATGTTTAGATGGGCAATAGATTAATGGTTAGATGGCATTCATCAAAATTTCCTGTATCTTTCTCACTAATTGCATTTCTGGTTATAATAATTAAGAAAAAAAAAAATTAAGATCCTGGTGGGTACACAGTCATCTACTTAAGTTCTTGCCCTTATTAGGAGCATTTCAAAGAACATACAAATGTATGTAATGGAGGGGAATAATTAATTAATGCGTGATGATTTTTTAAAAATTAATATTATAAATGTTTGATATTCAAAACTCTTACCGCCCCCAACAACTAATTTTAATAATAATTGGTTTGTTTGCAATGGTCATGGAATGCATTGCATAAAGCATATCTAAACGTAGAAATAATAACTAGCAATCTATAAACATTAACTGAACTTAATTGAACTGGAAGAGAAAGTTCTTGCAGTCAATGTACCGCTTGTGGATACTTATCCCCCTTGGCCACTAGGTGGACACAGGGCCCTTCCTGCTTATGGCAGAAGGCTAGGTAAATGACAAAGGCATAAGGTGTTTACTAAAAAATATGATTTCTCTCCCAACTCGAGGGGATATCAACAGATTGAGACAGTACCCAAACGCTTGCAGGAATTCTGTTGATTTGCCTTGCTGGCAGCTGAGACTCCTGATTCGTCCCAGGCTTTACAGGATGCTGGGGAAAGGAAGCAAGTGATTGCTGACTTGCTTCCTCTCAACTTCCAACAGCTGGAAACTCGTGGAGGGGCAAGCGGGATGTCTTGCAATGTACAGTCTCAGCATGGTGTCACACTGCCTATTCAGGCTATGCAGCTATCACACGAAAGCAAATAAAGCTGTTCCTGGTAAAATCAAAATAGGAACTTTCCAGGCTGAATTATAGCTTTAGCAGAAAACTATGCTATAATGCAAGGAGGCACTATCACTGCTAATGGTAGCAGCAGTAATAGTAGTCAGCATGGGCACTGACACAGTGGCAAGAGCACAGAATAACAGCAGAGGCACACTGTGTTACTTGCTCATCTGTTTTGTATACAAATGCCTGAGACTAATGGGTCTTTGGACATAAATTATTCAATCAGCATGGCAGCTAGCCAAGCTTTACTTTATATGTGTGAAGCCACAGGCTTGCTATACCCATATTAGGGAAGAGACAGGCCTAGCATAAGGTTGGCACAAGCCAAACGCAGGTACCTTTTTTTACCACAGGATACAAACAGGAGCAAAGCAAGTTTGGGCAAGCTTGAGTGCTTAGACTCCATGTCTCCAGGTCTTTTGTCTCTTTTCCTGCAGTTGCTTCTCCCCAAAACAGAGGGAAGGAGAGCAGAAAAACATGTCTGGGCAAGCCAATACATGTATAGGCCTATTTTGACCTGTCAGATCTACCACAACAATGTATTGATGTAGTATTGTTTACTGACGTTCATCAGTGTTCTTTTTGTGGCAATTTTAATGAAAAGATTGTGAAAGACTGAAACTTAAAAATCTACATTGATTTAACAAGTCATTAAATATCATTTTTCTTGCTCGTTAGTACTCAGATACAGCACCACATATTCTCCACTGTGTTTTCCTTGTTTATCAGGTTATTTTAGTTTGCTGTTAGTAACAATCACGTTGTTATGGGCAATGATAAAAGGAGACTCACTGAACAAAGGTCTCAGTAAGGGGATTGAAACAGTTAAGACAAAAGAAAGGAATAAAACAGAACATGTAAATTCTGCCTCTCTTAATAACAGAAACCTTATCCTTGAGTTTTGGTAGGATTTCAGCCTGACAAGAAGCCTAGTTTAAGTGAAGTCTTGGACCCTCTCTACCTGGCACTTAACAGATCATCTAGAGCACTCCATACACTTTGGGGCCTTCCTTTGAACAAACTGGAGCAAGTTCAGCAGAGAACATCAGGCTGGAACTTTGCCCCGTGAGCAGAGTCTGGAGCAGTAGACTTGTCTAACCTGATACACAGATGATTTTGGAGGTACATCACAGACCTCGGAGGTGGAAACGGAAAGGTGACTGAGAGGAGCTAATTGGGCCCTTTGCAATCATGCATGACAAGGGATGAAATATAACAGTAATAAGATGAAATTAAAAAAAAATTCTTACTAAATACAAAGAGTTTTTTTTTTTGGCAGTACAAGAAGCAGACAGTGGGACAGACTGAGAGGGAAGTTATGATGTGTGAAAATTTTCCAATATCTGACTGGGTAAAGCCCTGAACAACCTGGTCTTATCTCATAGCTGGCCCTGAATTGACAAGAGAGAGTCATAAGGACCTCTGCAGGACGCTCTGAGTATTGTCTGTAATTAGAGTAATTATTGACTGTGACTCAGTCAGACTGGAGCCAGCTCTAAGGAAAATAGAGATACACCATGTTCAGCATACCTATAGAAGATGACTGAACAGTCTTGATTTATGCCAGCTGGAGTCAGATTCCAAGCCATACTTATTTATGTTGAAGTATAGTCGTAAAACCCCCAAATCTCTTGCTCAGGAGCCATTCACTTAACATAGAAACTGCTTTAAGCTTGGGGTTTGATTTTGCAGCTCTTCAGGTGTGAACATGTCTGGCACAATGGCTTTCCAAGCAGAACAATGTCTCAATCTCACCAAGTGCCAAATAGATCCCAAACGAGGAAGAATCAGCATTCTGCTATGTAGTGGGTTTGCAGTGACCTGCCCCCCCACCTTTTGAAACCCCGGCTAAAACTCAGAAAAACACACTGGAAGTTAATAAATGAAGCTTTATATTTACAGCAATGCAAATATACAAGCAAATATTTACAAGATATAACAGATATTTACAGAAATATAAAGTAAAAAGGAAATACAGACACCACACCCCTCCTGGAGACCAAAATCCCCAAGAGAGGGAAACCAAACCCCCCTACCACCTTTCACCCCTTCCCCCAGCTTTATCTCACCACTCGATGATGCTGCAGATAAGCTGAAGATCAGGGAGATTAATGATAGGAGAAGAAATTAGTCATTTTAGTGATTTAACTCTGAATTAGTTCAAAGGCAGAAAGACAAAGGAAAGAAAGCTGCTGAAGCCAGCATGAACCTAGAGCAGACTGGCCCTCTGCAAGCAGACTGGCTTATCTGGATGTTTTGGGAACATTTCCCAAAACAATTCTTTTTTCTCTGTCTCAGTGAAACTCGGTGAAGTGACACTGTAGGTTTAACTCTCTCTCAGCCAGTAGTCTAATTTCTCACTCAAACTCTCCAATTAGCTCAAACCAACACACACTATCAGTTATTTAAAAAAAAAAAAATTCATAATGAGGTAATTTAAAATGCACTAATTAGATCAGGTTGTGGGTATTTTCCTAGAAAATCAATGACTGTATTACCATCTTCTTTTTCCTACATAATATGGTAACACTTGAAAGGCTCTGATAAACATTTCTTAGAAATTTTCTGTAAGTATAGAAAAAGGTTACATGCTAGACTAGGCTTTCCTGGGAGTAAAGGAAGAAGGGGAGGGAAAGAAAGAGCAGAGGACTAAGAGTCTTCAATGTAAAATTAGGAATTCAAAATTTATTAGGCTAGACATATTTATGTGATTCTCCTCTTTGTTAATCACTTTTTAAAGCATTCATTAATTCTATGGAAAAGAGGGATTATTATTTTCTCACCTCTTGTGATTACTTCTAAGGGTCTTTTGTAACAAATGGTAAATGTAAAGTGAGTAAACAGCTCTTTTCTTTCCCCTGTAGGAATCAGTAAATATAAGGCACCTTCTGTTCAGCATCGAAATGTTACTGGGAATCAGTTTCCACCACAAAACTGGAGGTTTCCAGGTTCATCACATAACCCAGATTTTGAATCCAGAATTTCAAAACTTCCAGCCTCAACTCAGTATTACAGGGCCCAAGAGTAATCTCTTGGCCTATTTTCAGGTGTATAAATGAAAATATGTTCCCAAAATACAACATTAAGAGAACTTAAGTTATGAATTCAATTACTTAAAAAAAGGGGACGTGGTGGAAATGAAGGTTATGTAACCTTAATCTTTCTGTAAATGCACCTTAGGATGCTGTCCTTAATTGCATCTGTCCCAACTGTCTCCATCCCTATTTTCTGACTATTTTATTTAGCTCCCTTAGGCCATCCTGTGCTGAATTCTAAACTTCACTCTTCATTACTCCACTCTCTGTGAAGCTGCTCTCCACTTTCAATCTTCTTCTGGGTTGCTTATCCGGTTTCAGGCTCCTATTCAGCATGACTGAGCATCCCTCCCACTTTGCTACAGGTGAGGGAGGGTGGTGGGATTTTAAAAAAATGCTTTCCGTGCAGGTTTTTAACCTTCATTTGAAAAGAAAAAAAATGTGAACTGACCATGCATATCACACAATCCTTCACTCACATATACTTTCTGTTATGTCTTTATTTGTTTAATCAAATTCCTCAAGGGGGTAGAAACCCAAAATGTATCTGTAATGGAGGGGTAATTAATTCATGTGATATTATACATTTAAAAATTAATATTGTTTATTAATTTTTGTATTCAAAAGTCTCACCACCCCTGAACCACTAATTTTAATAATAACTGTTTGCAACGGTCATGGAATGCATTACATAAAGGATAACTAGATCTAGAAATAACAACTAGCAATATATAAACATTAATTGAACCCAGTTGAACTGGAAGAGAAGGTTCTTGCAGTCAATATTCCACTTGCACTTAATTATACCGCTTGCCCACTAGATGGAGTCAAGGGTCCTTTCTGCTTATGGCAGAAGGCTCGGTAAATTACATGAGGCTTTAAGTATTTACTCACAAAATATTATTTCTCCCGACTGGTGGGGCTAGCAACAGATTAAGACAGTGCCCAAACGCTCGCAGGGAATTCTGTCAAGTCTTCTTGTCAGTTGCAGAGGCTTCTGATTTTTCCCAGGCTTTACACACTGCTGGGGAAAGGGACAGATGATCTCTGACTTTATCCTGACTTCTCTGGATGATCTGTGAGTCCCATCCAGGGCTGCTTGTCTTTGCAGGTGTAGGTAGGATGTCTAGTGTGCAGTCTCAGCACGGTGCTGTGCTGGCTATGCAGGCCAATCGCATTAAGGCAATTAAAGCTGATTCCTGGTAAATTCAAAGCAGGCAGTTTCCAGGCAGTTCAGCAGAGCCGAGTTACAGCATAATGCTATAAACAATAGGGCAGTATCACTGCTAAAGGCAGCAGGCAGCAGCAGGCACAGATACAAAGGCAAAGCATGTTGCATTACCTGCTCCTCTCTTTTTATCAATGCCTGAGACTGACGGGCCTTTGGACAAAGAATAGACAATCAGAATGGCAGTTAGCCAAGCTTGACCATCTTAGGTGAAGCCATAGGCTTGCTTTACCCATAGGCCTTGCACAAGGTTGGTACAAGCCAAGCAGCATGTACATTTTTTACCACAGTATGCAAGCAGGAGAAAAACAAATTTGGGCAAGTCATGGTCTCTCAGACTCAGTGGGTCCAGTTCTTTTGTCCTCTTTCCCGTGGTTGCTTCTTCCCAAAACAGAAGAAAGGAGAGCAGAAAAATATATCTGGAAGAACCAGTACATTTATAAGCCTATTTTGACCCATCAGGTCTACCATGTCAGTATCCATAAGAACACCAGTACAGGTTCAACACTCATTCAGTGCTTATGAGAAGTAAGAAAACATCTTTGAGGTACAAACCCATCACACACAATTTCAGTAATTTTACTGTTCACAGGTTAAACCTGGACACACCATTTTCCTCTTGCCTCCCTCAGTCTGGAGCAGTCACTATGGAAAATTTCAGTCTAAGATGGTTAAGATTTGGCAAGATGTTAAATAACTCAGAATAAGAATTTAATAATAGGCATCACTAGAATTTCACCTGTAATTCTCAAGTGAGAAACCACACATTTCCTTGAGAGGTAGGGAAATCAGTTGCATCTAGATCATTTAGGTTTTGAGCTCAATCCAGTCTAAGGTAGATGAGGATCTCAAAGATTTCTATGGTGCAAAGATAGGATGTCCTAGCCATAAAACTGCCAGTAGAAGTCTTTCATCTCCAGCCTAGTAATGACATAAGCACTATTTCTGCTTTAATTCCATAAGGGTGGTTTAGGGCAATTATATATACCATTACAACAAATAATCCTTTGCAAAAATAGGGAAGGAACCAATTACCTTTTTATGGAAAGCTAAATTCCCAGTGTTCTTAGTAAAAGCAAGATTGTGTGGATTCCAGACTGTTCACAACTCTGAATATATTTCAAAATCACTGCTTCTTGCGTAGGTTGAATGGTGTTACAATAATGCAATTTAGTCCACTGCTTCATATTTCTGGGTATCGTTAAGACACTGACATTTTACAAATTTTAGACTGTCCTTTTTATTTTTCTTTAAGAGTATTCTGAATGTCAGGCATTGGAATAGGCTGTCCAGGGAGGTGGTTGTAATACCGATCCTGGATGTGTTTAAAAGTTATTTGGATATGGTGCTTAGGGATATGGTTTAGGGTGAAGCTTATAGAGTAGTGATATCAGTTGGACTTGGTGATCCCAAGGGTCTTTTTCAACATGAATGTTTCTGTGTGTTTCTATGAATGTCCTTGATGCAAGATTTCTTTGTGCCATTATGTACTAATCTTTTGTATGTGTTCTTCTAGCCTGTGCAATTACATTTTGGTTAGCATTATTTTTATCCTCGTGGCCTCTGTAACATATTCACTGAAAGATATATCTTTTTCCTTCAAAAAAAAAGTTACAGTGCTCAGTGTGGGACTTACTGATCAGGATAAAAGCAGTGCATTCATGCTGGGTCAGAAAGAGACAGGGAGAGGGGAATGAAAGTGAGAAAAGAAGGTGACAGAAAGTAGTAAGAATGGCTGAGTCCTGCTAGCCTATGTAAGAGACAAAAGGCCGATGTAAGAGAAGTGGCACTAACACAAGTCTGAGGAGGTAGGGTGTTCTTCAGGTTCATGAAGAAAACCTAGTGTCCATCTATCAAAACATCAGCATGCAGACAGGCCTCGCTGCATAAAGGAGAATACAATGGGGTTTACCTTATTGTCCTTGTAGAATTCCTTTTCTGTACATATTTACGACTTCCAAAGAAGGGCAACTTGTTTTAAAAGGAGGCATTGTTTCATGACCAGCCTCTCCAGCTCTGATGTAAAGAATACGATGAGCTGTACACCTTCACTGGAACAGTTTTGTTTCAAAGACTAATTATATGCAGGTTACTTGTGATTCTAAGCAAGACATTACAAATTAGCAATCTTCCCAAGTAAAGACACATTGCTTTCTGTGTGTCACACTTACAGATGGCTGTTCTCACTTGACTTCATAGATTAATATTCAAGATATTACAAATTAAACAATGTGTTTCCTCTTTCAGCCCAAATAAACAGCATTTTGTACCCCAGAAGAATAACTACATTCATCTCTTCTCTAATCATACAGGAGTCTTAAAATGATGTTTCCTTCCTCATAAGTGCCTGAAAAAGTTCTATAAACTCACAGAACAGCAGTTCCAGCAGAAGCTACCAGAGGTCAAGTCCTTGCGCTGTGGTGTTTCTAGGATATATAGCTTGCCCTGGCTAGGTGTATATGAAATGAATTTAAGTCAATTAAAAACCCTCCAGAACTACTCTAAGAGACTACTTCAACTGTGTCACTGTCCTTAAAGCTCAGAAGTATCCTCCTGTTCATAACCAAAACTCCTTTTTATTATCAGTTAAAGCCAAACTTCATTCTCTGCAAGTAGGAGAACGATTGACCACAAATCCTGGTTTTATAGCAGCTTCTTATATCTGAAGCAATTTGCTTTTTTCCTTCAAATGTGCTTAATGACTGACTTTTTCAAAGCCATTTATCATTGCCAGTGACCTCCTCTAGACTTCTCTCTGTGCCTTTGCAGTTTTCTTGTAGGGGAGTATCCAAAATGTGCTGTATTATCTTGTAATTGGATGCAATTCTCTGGTAGGACCTAGGGTGGGTGCTGCTAGCCCTGTGGTAAACTCGTGCTGCAATATTACAGCTGATGCTTCAACACCAAGCAGGTCTGTTTGGTGATGACACATTAAATGTTTTATTTCCCTGCTTTTTCCAGAACTTTGTTTTGTTTTGTTTCATTTGGTTTTTTTTTCTCCTCTTCCTAGCATGGATGTTGAGATCTGAACTTTTATTCTTTCTGCAAATTATTTTAAAGAGTTTCAATGTTTACCTCTAAGTAAGAGCTAAAGGAAAGAGAACATCTGTATCCTGTGTCTTCCAGGCTACAAGAGGGTTTTTAACTTTGCAAATCTCACTCTTGCTAAGAAGTCTGTGCCACTGCAAACGACTTTGGCTGGACCAGAATCCTCTTTTTCAGTATATGCAGACCACTTAGAGCTAATTCTGTCTCCTTCACTTAACACCGGCATTACATAAAAGCTGGCTGTGGATTATGTTTGATACATCACCATTCGCCTCTTTACATGCACCCTGGAAGTTAAAACAGGATGTTGTTAAGCAGTTGGTTCAGTTTTCAATGTGTTCCAGTAGATCTGTGTAAGCCTGACCCACCCTTCGTGACTATTTTGTGCTAGTCATTACTTCATCTCTGCTACTAAAAACATTTGATTTTAAAACTGATTTTTGTCTTAGGTTGATGATGATTAGAGATGATGAAAAGACTGGAGCACCTCTCCTACCAAGACAGGCTGAGAAAATTTTGGCTGTTCAGTCTGGAGAAGAGAAGGCTCTGGGAACACCCTATAGCTACATTGCAATATCTGAAGACAGCCTACAGGAAGGCTGGGGAAGGACTATTGAGAAGGGCTTGTAGCAATATGACAAGGGGCAATGATTTCTGAACTGGAGCAAGGTAGCTTTAAGTTGGACATAAGGAGGAAGTTCTTTACAGTGAGAATGGGAGTGTTCTAACTCAACGCAGAGAGGTCGGACAAGATGGTCTTTGAGGGTACCTTCCAACTCAATGCAATCTGTGAATCTCTTAATTTGATTAAATGTCTCTATTTGCTACTCCACCAGACTGCCAGATTTGGAGAGCTGAACTATCCTATTCCTGAGGGCATGCCTGAATAAAGTTTTTTAAAAAAAGAAAAAAATCATCTCCCTGATAAAGGCAAATGATCTTTCTTCTTTGTGTTATATTAATAACCTTTTCCAAAATGTTGTTTAAGTATATATCTGTCTTGCCTTTTCAAGACTGCTCAGAGTTGATTCAGGCCCTTGAAAAGTATAAATGAAAGAGGCTTTTAAAAAGAAGCCTCTGAGAAGGGTTCACTTGTTTAGGTAATGTACCAAACATGAACACAATTAGATGGGTTTGCATTTTGTTTAGAAGTGGCTCAGGTTCAGCTAGTCCATGGTACTGTGGTGGAAAATGAGGCCTTTTTGGAAACACATCTACGTGTACTAAGCTTTTTCCAGATTTAATATAAGATCTCTTTTTGTACTTTTCCTTGTGAAACATGTTGCAGCTACCCTGGCAACAATATACTATAATGGTTTTCTGTCATCTGTCTATGATCCATTGCTAAAGATTTACCTAGAAAAGCTTTAGCAAGTTTCAATTTGATATGGAAAGGCCCATATAAAGTCACTACAGACCTAGAAATTGTAAAATATTTCAGTTACTGCAGTACTAAAAAAGATTTAAAGCTGTTTTTGTTGCACTTCTTGTATTTTTCTGTTTAAAAAAAAAAAACCAAACTTATTTACCTTTTCTTTCTCATCGACGAAGTAGGTTTATTATTCTGCTTCATGGCTCTGACCTTCAAAATATGACATGCACTTGCATTGTCTCACTTGGCAGTTGGCTTTGAAATTTTGTATATGAGCATAGCAATCTATTAGCATAGTCAGCACCCATGAAATATAAATGGTGCAGCATGGGTATTTAATTTCCTTCACTGGCTTCATTTATGCCACACCATATCTCTGTAAAACTGTTTCTTCTGATGACAGACATCACAGAATTCCGGTGTTATGTTTAAGTCTTGCTACATCACTACTAGCTGTACTGCAGTATTTGCAACCCTTACTAGTGTAGCCGAAATGTTTTTTAAATCTCATATTGAAAAATCTGTAGCAAGTTCAAATTAGTTTTGCTTTAGCCTAAATCCTGGTAGCCAATGGATAACATTATTTAATTTTTCATTTTGAGATAAGTATTAACCTGAAAAACAATGGCAAACCCCAAAACATGACCCAGCAACCCTGATGTTCCCTCCAAGAAAAACTAAATGAGAAACAACCATGCTAAGCAACCAAGTCAAATTTCTACAGAGAACAAAATATGTATTGCCAAAAAAAATCAGTGTATTATCAATGTTATTCTCATACTAAATCCATAACACAGCACTGTACCAGGTACTAGAAAGAAAATTAACTATCTGAGCTGAAAGCAGGATAAAAGTCCACAAAGCAAAATAGGAAACCCAGTAAAAGGTATCTGTGCAAATATTTCAACACTTGAAGTGTTGATCAAAATTATTTTTAAAAAATTAAATATTAAAATATTAAAAACTAATCAATTTAAAATATTGATTTTTATAAGGGTATTGATTTATAATAATTTAATATCAGTTTTATTATTACTTAATAAGCTTATTTTGTTAAAATCACTATATATACTAATTCAGTGAACATAGAAGCAAAATATGCCTGAAAATATAGTAATGTGTGCATTCACTAAGTATGAACTCTATTTTTTACCATAAAATTGTTTTAATTTCATCATAACTATCATTTGACTTTACAAAGAGAGATGATGTTAGGCAGTAAAATTCAATCCCTTTCTCGAGCTGTCTGCAGCATGATATGGTGGAAGCACACCATCTTCTGGTAGTAAAAGATGACTTTTTAAAAGATGTAAAAGAAAGCATATCACTCAATCAAGAACATTCCTCTGATAGATGAGGGAAATGGTATATATACGTATACATTAAAATTGTTTATTTTTAAAAATTAAAGTGTTCCAAAGTAATTTTTTTTCCATAGGAAATTGTATACAAAGGAAATAACACATTGCAAATTAGTAGTAGGCCTTGCATTGTTCAAATCACTGGAAGTCAGCAGGAAGCTAACATCATATTCTATTTGTTGTTGAATTTTTCTTTTCCAGCCACATTGTGAAGAGTAATACTGAGCATGAGCACAACACTTTGCAAAAGGATTATATTTACAAGTTTGTGAAATTCTAATTAAACCATGGTAAACTGATTGTAGAGAATCTTAATATAATGAAGGTAACTTGTTAAGCCACCATCTCTGGAGGTGTTTAAAAGATGTGTATGTGTGGCATACAGTGACATGGTCTAGTGGTGCGCTTGGTGGTGCCAGGTTAATGGTTGGATTTGAGGATCTTAAAGGTCTTTTCTGACCTAGATGATTCTGTGTCTGAATGTGAAAGCATGAGTACATATGCTAAACAAAACAATAGAAATACAGTTACAGTGAAAAGGATTTCTCAAATTTACACAAATCAGATTTTTCTGGGAAGTATTCTTCCTCTGATGTTTTACTATCCAAAGACAAGGAGATTAGTTTCTGAAAGAACAAAGCCTGTCACAAGTCCAACTTAGTTAAGAAATTATGATTCCAAATAATAAACAAATATGTTTTTACTACCAGATGCAAGTTGTTTCTCATATATAGAAAGCAAACATGTGCACTTCATTTCTTCTCCTTGTTTAACTGCTTGCTCCGGTTCAAGCATCTGGAGGTTGAGAGGTCTGTGAATTTTCATTAAATAAACATTTCCCCGAATTTTGCTTGGACTAACTGAGTAAATTGTAGAAAATGTTTTGATTCTAATTTTGAAAGATAAAGTAAGTTATACTGAAAGTATGTGAAGACCTCACCACCTGCACCTGAGAGAAGCTCAGCATTACCACAACAAAGCAATAGACCTATGCAAACACAGTGCATTGTGGTTTACAGCAGTGGGTAGTAAACATTAAACTTCCCCATAGACATCAACATAACATAGGGAACTATCAAACAGGACTTGGCACTTCTCTGAATCTAAGAGACTAAAAGTGAGCTTCACATCTACAGCTATAAATTCTTCCCCCAGCTATGAGGGACTGCCTTGCTCTTTTCTGGCAGAGTAGGCTATTAAGGCTCACATTTAATTGCCCTCTCAGGCTCATGAGAATGCTGAACTCCAGCTGCCTTACTTTTTCAGCAAAGAAATCACAAACCATCAAGCTATTATATATAATAAGGTCAGCACACCACTTCCTCCTCTTGTGGCCAGGCTTTAGCATGAACATTTGATAAGAAGTACCTTTACCCATGGAGAATGGCAAGCCTACAGACTCTGCTACCGTTTAAGCTGCCTAAATAGTTATGTGTGGTTAGGCTGAAGCATGTACTGGCACTGCAATTGCTTGCGCTGTAGTGGCCTTCTGTGCCTTGGCCTCCTGCTAAATTTTCCTGATGGTTGTGGACCTCTCAACCTGGGAGATCAAAAAAGCAGTTGATTTGGGGGTAATGCAGCCAGCCCAAAGATTATGCAGATGCAGTTCCTGTGTACAGTTCTGGAGCCACCAACACAAGAAGGACATTGAAATTTTGGAGTTAGTCCAGAGGAGGGCCACGAAGATGATCAGAGGGCTGGAGCACCTCTGCTATAAGGACAGGCTATGGGAGTTGGGACTTTTCAGCCCGGAGAAGAGAAGGCTTCAAGGAGACCTTATAGTAGCCTTCCAGTACCTGAAAGGGGCCTACAGGAAGGCTGAGGAGGGACTATTTACAAGGTCTTGTAATGACAGGATGAGGGGTAATGGGTTTAAATTGGACGAGGGGAGATTTAAACTGGATGTTAGGAAGAAGTTCTTTATAGTGAGGGTGGTGAAATATTGAAACAGTTTGCCCAGGGAGGTTGTGGATGCTCCCTCC
The DNA here is from genome assembly GCA_013396835.1 of Psilopogon haemacephalus. Classification (NCBI taxonomy): domain Eukaryota; kingdom Metazoa; phylum Chordata; class Aves; order Piciformes; family Megalaimidae; genus Psilopogon; species Psilopogon haemacephalus. Next base: position 499,980 of record VWZI01000754.1, read on the forward strand.
CTGGAGGTGTTCAAAGCCAGGTTGGATGAGGCCTTGAGCGACCTGTTCTAGCAGGAGGTGTCCCTTCCTATGGTGGAGTGTTGGAACTAGATAATATTTGAGGTTACTTCTAACCTAAACCATTCTATAATTCTATGATTCCTATCTGCTAGTGTGGAGACACTAAATTGAGCTTCCTCCCAGGGAAGTCTTTTGCAACTGTGTGAGTAGTTGAAGTTACATCTATAGGTTGAAAAAAATGTTTGACAGGTCAGCTGGAGTATAATTTGGCAGGTGAAAGGATTTTGAAATATGATTGTGGGTGAAGGTGCTGCCTTTAGTTGCAGCTGCAAGTCAACAAGGCAGGACTTAGACAGCCTACCGCTGGGCATTCCCCAAGTTGTACTTGTGACCAGTACCGTTTTTTGCTAAGCAGAAGTAAAAGCCCTGTTTTCCTGCAAAGCCAGTGTAAAGAAATACTGTGACTACCCATGCATGTCTGACACGGCTGGAATTTGTGAATGTTTCCAGAAAAAGTAAATTAATATAATGAAATTAAACCAAAAATGGAATAATAATTAACAAAAAAAACAAACTATTGCACCTGTGGATCTTGTCTGGTATTTAAAAGCAATTAGGAGATTTAATAAACCAATTTTCATACATAAAATACTGCACAAGTAGTTGAAGATTCCACTTCTTACTGAACAGCCTGGGTAACAGCAGCTGGAGCAAACAGGAGAGTGTGTTCTTGGTGGGCGCAAAGGGAAAGAATGACAACACCCAAATCTTATCAGTAGTGCTAAAGAGGAAAACAGTTACCAGCCAAATCAAAAAGCAAGCAGCAACTTACAAAGAGATTATAGAATCAGAGAATCGTAGAATGCATTGCGTTGGAAGGAACGCTCAAATATCATCTTGTCCAAACCTGCATTGAGCAGGAACATCTTTAACCAGATCAGGATGTCAGTCAGCTTGTAAAGCAGCACACAAGAAGCATGAAAGATTGTGCAAGCAGTAGGAAATGGGGAGGGGGGATGGGGCAGAGATAAAGAGGGGTCACTAATCAGCCATTCCATCAATGTGCAGGGAACTTCACAACTGGCTTCTCACTGGTGTACAGAGCAGTGGGTGTAGGTTGCAATATGGGTAAGGACAAGACACCAGGTCATCCAACTGATCAACTTGTTTTCTGGGTATGTGCAAAGGGCAGCCACTGCTGGAGTAGGACAGTGAGCTTGTGATCCCCATGGTTGATGGGGACCATCATTAAGAGGGGGGTTTGAACTCCTTGTTATGAGTTATAAGTCATATTTAGAAATTTGAAGGTATGACAAACGTTTTCTAAGTGTATACTATTATAGGTTGCCTACTGTATTACCGATATTGATCCAGAAAAAAAACCCAAAAAACCCAAAAAACCCCAGAATAAACAAACAGCCAAACAACCTGGTGTCTACTTAATTATGGAGTTTTAATAAATCAATAAATTGCTCTGATCCTGATGTCATTTAAACTATATGAACTGAGGGGGATTTTTTTCCCTGTGACATCTGAGTGCTTTTCTATTAGGAAAACAACCCTTAGGGCTGTAATGTTTTTAGAAACTTGTTTTTAAAAAGTGTTCTACTTTCAACACAATTGATGTATATGCTCTGTATTCAGGAACTGTCTGTAGGGCTTCATGTCATAGTGGCTCCTGCAATTTGTTCCTTGCAAGATGCTCTGTTACACCATGAAAAGACAGAAGATATTCTGGAGCACCTTTGGATAAGTAAACTAGAAATTATGGTACAATACAGCAGAAACATTCAGTGTCTGGAATTAGTGAATCATTAGCCTTCTGGAACTCTGCTTGGGTCAAAAAGATATAAATATATTTATTATTCTATTACCTTCCTGCGGTCTGAAACTGAGACATAGAAATGAATGGAGGCTCTTAGCTTCTTGTCATATTTGGAATGATCTAGAATGAAAATACAATTATGTCTATCATGGTGTCAGAGATGCTATCTGATTTTAAACATTGCTGGGCACAAAACACAGGCATGAAGATGCATCATTTGCATTTAGCAACAATCTCAGGAAATTACATCAACCAGTAGAGAAATGTCACTCTCCCCACCAATTTTGCAAGCCAAGCCACTTCATTCTCACCTGGCTGACAAATCACCTCAACAGCAAAATAATCAATTAACCAAAAGTAACAAAACAAGACAATAACAACAGAGCAGTAATGTTAGTTTTGGCAGTTTTTTTTTAGTGATAAGAAATGGTCACATCAGCATCAGACACAGCACCAGAGAAGAGTTGACAGCAAGCAGTAAAGTTTTTCCAGACTGCCAAGATCTAGTCATAGCAACTTCAGTTTCCTGACTTGCAGTTCAGTAGCCACTTAAAATAGCCAGCACAGAAAATACAGAGAATGCAAACAACCTGCAAATGCTCATGAGCACAGTAACTGCACTTACTCCATTTCAAACTTTCTCCATCCTGATTAACAGTCAAACAATCATCAACAGTCATTGATGGGTGTGTGCACCTAGCTGTGAACTTTAAGAGTCGGACCTGAAAACCATTATATAACTCTGCACAAATAAAACCAATTACTGAGATCAATGTCTTGAGTTAATTCTGTGTAGTTTTGTTCACTTTCCCCTTAAACAGATCTTTCAACTCTGTATTTTTACATGTGCCTGATTCTGGCTGTTCTTCAATAATTTATCTAGCACAATTGTAATAACATTTCATAAACCCTCTTGAATAGCTGTGGAAAATGATGTTAATGCATTGGTCCTTCAGATTTTACCTAAAAATATATATATACGTCATAATACCCTGAAAGCTGAGATGGCAGTGAGGTGTCCTGATTACCATGAACTGTACAATGGGTAAGATGATAATAGGGATCCCTGTTCCAAGAGCTCTTGTCACACAAAGGATTGCAACAGCGAACTGCTATTAGGCTAGAAGACAAGGTAGGTGACTTGAGAAATGGGTGTATGTTGTTGGAAGCAAGATACAAAAATTATGGTCTGCAGCTTCAGAGATCCCTTTTCAGGCATTGCAAAAGGAGGAAAACTGACAGGACTTGAACTAATTTGTCCAAAGCATGGACTATGATCTTGAACTAATATAGTTTGTTCCTATATGGCAGCATACAAATAACATAACTTATGTGGTATTGTATTATGTGATATTATAAAGACCACCAACATTTCTTTGGAGAGAAGCCGAACAGGCCAAATTTGAGCAGGTACTCCTATAGATGAAGACACAAGGAGACCTGAAAGCTACACTCAGAGGCTCTCAAGAGGAAGAATTTCACAAGCTGACTGCTTGAACTGAATTCTGAGACTAAAGGTAAGACAGAAGGACACTGGAAGACAGGAAGCACTCTAGAACTCTACTGCTTTTCCTGTATGGGCCTTAGGTTTCTTCCTAAGGAATACCTATATGATAATGTTTAATACAGAAGGTACATGTTTCCCCACTTCAAATGTCAGCGTATGTATGTATATACATATGTGTATGTTTGTGTACATATATTTCAAAATACATTTGGGACTTGAATCCAGCTTTCTCTTCACTAGCAACGTGCTGTCCTGGAAACAATCTACGAACACACAATCTTAACAGAACTACTGATATATTCCAATTGAATATATTCCACTTCCACTCAGAATTTTTTTTTTTTGTTACTTTGCTTGCTTCTTTTATTAGCAAATAAAATATATTAGCAATAAACCACTTCTGGAGAAGTCTTAGATAATGGGGAAAAAAGATATCACCTTTGAATATTTGACTTAATACCAGGTAACAAATGATGCCACAAAGCCTACCCTTTCCTGTTTGTTTTTATATGCCATTGTCACTCATGCTGCATTCTTGTGATTTTCCTTGTTGCAAAGTTTGTCTCAACCCATTTAATCTCCAAGTCAGTAGTTTGATTTAACCCATTAATTCCAATTAAAATACACCTCTCCTGTACTTGAGCATAGAACAATAGTGTCAGTGAGTCTGACATTAGAGTGTAACACAATAGTCTTTTTTATTTTCTTTCTTAGCCTTTACTTTTCTTGCTGCAACAAGTAAGATTTCCAGCAATAGTCCTGTTCCCTCCCTGTGTGGGAAGCTATACAATGAGATGGCATACTCATTCTTGTTGATCTGTGGCTGCTGCAGTAATCAGGAGTGAAGTTAGGAATGAAATTTTAATAGTAACATTGTGTAAGGTGGTAACGCTAGGGTCTTGCAGTCATGGAGAAAAAAAAAAGGAGAAAAAAAAAAAAAAGGAAATTCATTCTATGATTCAACCAACCCTTTAATCATTTGCTTTACAATGAGACAAACTTGACACAAAACTGTCTGTTTCTCTCCATGGACTACAGTGGGGTCTCAGATGCTTGCCTCAGAATGTGAAGGAATCTTTATTGCAGATGTGTTCATTAAGTCAGAAGGACCTCATCCTGCGTGTATAAAGAAACCTGATGTGATCTGTTGCATTCATAATCAGCAGGGTAAGAAAATGGAGTAAACAGGCTGTGGTTAGCCACAATGAGACAAACTTTACACGGAAGGGTCTGTTTCTTCCCGTGAACTACAGTGGGATTCTAGACGGTTGCCTTAAAATTTGGAGGAGTCCTTGTCGCAGAGATGTTCATTAAGTCAGAAAGATCTCATCCTGGCTGTATAAAGAATACCAATGTGATCTGCTACATTCATAACTAGCAGGGTAAGAAAACGGAGCAAACAGGCTGTGGTTAGTCACAATGGTGTGTAATATTGCCATTCTCCTTGGCTTTTCTTCACAGACCAGCATCTTGTGCATCCCAGGGTATCAATTTTAGTACAACTCTGTTATACAGAGAACTATTTGATATATATAAGCCATTTCCAACAAAGCAGATATTTGAGGAAATTAAACCAACCCTTCAGCTCTAGAAAATGTAAATTTGAGAGCAGTATTGAAGGGGTGGAATTTAAATTATTCCCATTTGACCAGAAAAAGAGGGTTACAGCTAATATGAAATGTGTATTAGAAAACAATGAAAATGTGAGGATAACTGTAGGAACACAAGTAATGCCTTTCAAAAGGTAAGATAGTTACAGCAATCAACTACTGATTTTAATTCTCACCACTATGCTGTTAAACCAAGGTAAAGGAAAACAGGTTTATTGAAAACATGTCAAAGCATTGTCTTCTAAATGGCAAAGACAGTATCACAGAATCACACAACCACAGGAAGATATCCTTCTTGGCACCTTAATTTTTCAACTTAGTTAACAAGCAAAACAAAACAAAGCATTCAGGTGCTCAGAATTTGCAGAAGGAAGCATTCATTCTAGGAATGTATGACTGAGTAAATGAATAAATCAGAATCTCTCATACCAGGGGAAGTTTACTGTCAAACATATACAATGAGGGTGTATAGACTCAAGTATGCAAACAGAAGGGAGAATCAATGATAGGGATACCTGATCCATACCAGAATAGGGAACAAAATTCTTACAAGGTTAAACCCTGCCACTTTTGTGACATTGGGATGGAACACATTGATCTGTGCTGTTCAAGATGATGACTTGTCTGGCCTCTGCATGTGAACTATGAGACTTTCTAATTCTTCCTCTCAACTAAGTATACCATGTTGAGAAATAACAAAAAAATGTTTCTCTTCCCATAGATACATCAGAGAAAGTTAAAGGAAGTCGGTTTTCTGTTGTTTGAGGAATTGTTTGTTTGTTTGGGGTTTTTTTGTTGTTGTTTGTTCTGTTGTTGTTGTTCCTTTCCTCAGAATAAAATGCAATATGCAGGGACATCTTTGGTTCACTGTTAATTCACAGGCTTAAAAGGCCACTTCATTGACATCAGTGTTCCAGAAGCTTCTTTTCTCTCTGTCTCTTTTTTTTNACACAGTTTAAAGAAGAGAGGATTTTTCACCACCAGGTTGCTTAGAGCCAAGGTGGAAGCTCAGGGGGTGTGTGGAAGGATGCCTATACTGCTTGCCTGCAGTGTGGAAAGGGAAAGGATAGTGACACCACCAGCCTGCCTGAGATTCAGCTCCCTAAAAAGTGGGATGGGAATTATGTGAGGTTATCCACCAAAAATTAGTGAAGGGGCTAATCCACATTAGATTTTTTTTTTTTTTTGCTTTAAAAGCTCTTGGGTTTTTTTTTTTACTTTAAAAGCTCTTGTTTTTTCTAGATTTTTGTTTTTTGTTGTTGGAGGGTTTTTGTTTGGTTTGGTGGTTTTGTTTGTTGGTTGGGTTGGTTTTTATCTTTTTCATATTCTGAGAATAAGAGAGAGAGTGAGTCCCAAGATAAGATGGAAAAAGGGAGTCTGGCTAGAACAAGTACAGAAAGAAAACAAATGGGTGATGGAAAAGTAGCAGAATATGTTCTTCTCCTGTTTCCACTACTCACTGTTTTCACTGATGGTGGAAGATATGCTTCTGAGAGTTTCAGAGGAAAGTGTAACATCATCATTTTAGATATAAAGAATGCCACAGTCACCCTCATTTCTCATCAGCCTTCTCAGGTTCTTTGCATCAGCGCTGACTCACACCTCCAGTGTAGCATCTCAGTGCATGTCAATAGTCATTATCAGCATAATAATACTTGTATATAATAATAACCAGGTTAAGCAGTGGGACTGGTAATTTTTGCAATTGGTAATATAAGTATGATTCACCGTGAAGTGGCTCTCAAAAAAGTTACCAGCTGTAATGTCAGCACAGGACTGAAAGGTGTCATGGAGCAACAATGAAGAAAGACAGGAAGCAGCCCCACAGTGGTCTTGCTGTTGCCTTGCTTTTCTGAAGAAAAAGAAAAATATAGTTACTGTGAAACTGACTTGTATAGCTTTTCAAATCTCAGTCATCCTTGTGTCCTTATTCAGAGAACAAACTAAACTAAATAAGAAACCCTGAGCCAGCAGTCTGCCACCAGACACAGATTGGTGCCCTTTGGGGAAACTTTCACCCTTACTCTTCCTCCTTTAAGCGCTAGATTTGCTTTCCAGTGGTGTTAGGAACTACAAAGTGGCTGCTTTCTATTTCCCTTACTGGGGAGGCAAACACTGCCTAAGCACAAATAGAACTGTCATCATCCAGTCCAAAGCTACATGTGTTAGTGTCTGTGAGTTCTGGGGAGGGGGAAACACCAGACCTTCTCCTTTAGAGCAGGAAATGGGAAAACTCACTGGAGGTCCTCTAAGATCTACCAAATCTTCCAATGCAAAGTTAAACACTCACAGTTAATATAGGTCAAAATAGTTTTCGCAACTTCAGTAATACTTCCTTGCACTTGTAACAAAAGTTACTTTATGTCACCTCAGATTGCCCTTCCTTTTAATATCCTTATCATACTGAAAGTACACAACGTCTAGCCTCAAAAAAAAACAGTTTAAGAAATTTTCCTCCTGCTTTTTCACATCATAATTCTTGGCCAACTGCACACTTGTAATAAAGTTTGCTTCCCGCTCCTTATTTATTTATCCCTTGTTGCTGTATTATTTCTAAGCAGAATCATACAATCCTCAATATATTCAAAGCACAGCTCCCGCTAATTTCATTTACAGCTGTGAGTTTCAGCCTTTCTACAAATAAGACCACAAGGACATCAGTCAGTCAGCCAGAAAATGAGGAACATTCAATCAGTGACCACCTGTGAGAAATCTACTTTAAGGAACTCTGAGGTGAGGACTATGGCAGTTTGGAAATTCTCAGACAAAAATAGAGCTGTGTTTTGTTTAAAATATTTCACGTTGAAGGAACTATTACCAAATTGAAACTGATGCCTGGAGAGAACTCAGTTTAGGTTTCCAAAAGGGCTACTGAGTACTACTAAGCCAGGGAAACTGGAATCAGCAGTCTCCACATTCGAAGGAGCTCATCAAGACTCTTAGACAAAGAAGCAATGAAAGGCAAGTACCTTGAGGTCAGTGTGTAAGGAGGACTCATCTGCGTGTTAAGACGTAGTATTTCTGGACACATTGGATTAATTAACATTAATCAGTATTGGAGACAGAATCTGAAGAACTTACACTTGGAGGAAAAAGAGGGGGGGGTTGGGAGAAATGGTTTTAAGTTAATATTCAAACAACCACAGATTTAGAGAAAGAAAAAAAAAACAAAACAAAACAAACCCAAAACCTATGAAATAAACATAGTTTTTCTGTCAGCTTCCCCAGACAGAGAAAGAATACAATCCTGATTAAAACATTATGTCACAGTTTCTCTTCTTGCACATCCTACCTTATGCGAGAAGTAGCATGTCCTGCTACTTTTAACACTTCTGAAAATTACCCTGGGCCCAGCTTAAAATGCTTTCCATCAATATCACACTTCCAAAGGAATAAGTCAGTGTGTCCTACCCATTGAGTGAAGGGCTGGAGAGGCAGAAAAATAAAACAAAACAACAACCCCAAAACAAAAAACAAACCAAAACCCAAAACCAAACCAAATAACTTGCAAGTGAATTAATTAAGATTACTATTTGGCCACATGGTTTGATTTAATTTGTACTTTTGAGTTTCAGGTCATGCAGTACCCATTGATTGCTAGCAGCTTGCTGTGTTTAACTTGGAATCTGCCTTGTGCATTACATAAATCTTTGCTAACACTATTGAAGTGCACACTGAGGAAATCACGGTCCATCTGCACTCAGGAATTGAACGTTCTTCCTTCTCCAGCAGGATGCTCTCAGACTTGTTTTCATCAGTTTCACATCCCCTGGCCAGCCAGGTGAAAGGGTCATTTGGAAGGTTTGTAATCCAGCCTCCTCAAAGCAAGGTCAACATTGAGTTCAGAACATGTTGCTCAGGGCTTTATCCATTAACTGTTGTAAATCTATAGGAACAGATTTTTCACAGCCACTCTGGACAACCTGCTTCAGTGGTTGACTGTCCCCACAGTATGATTCTTCACTCAATTCCTTTTGAGACTTCAGCTAACACAGAGCTGAGGTCTGATGTATGCTGAGATCAGTTCAAAATGAAGCAAAGGTTGTTATGAAACTATTATCACCTGCATCTTGCTCTCTCTTGCAGCCATTGCTTGTCTGGCACTTTCTTCATTATCTGCTAACTCAAGGAAATGGTGTAGACCAAACTTCCAAGTTGGAAGGTATAAATACAGCATCTTGCCCAAAAAGTTCCTGAAGCAGACTCAACTGGAGCCGGACTGCTTCCCAGTGTGATATGGGGTATGCGCACACCATGGTGGGGGGTGGGAAGGATGAGTACTCTCCTCGTCCGCTAGGTGTCTGTTTTGCTCATAGCTGCCTGAGTTACAAGTTTATGAGTTGTCAGTTACGAATTACCATGTGAGTTAGAAGCTTCATTAATTAAGTGGTGAATTAGTGAATTCACATGTTAGACTAGTCTGTGCAAAGGGGATTGAATTATGTTTTTGTAATATTTGGGTTTTTATTTTTTATGAGCTTATAAAATGAAATCTAGATTTGGGAGTGTGTTGGGTGGCCAGCAGGACCAGGGAAGTCCTTTTGCCCCTCTACTCAGCACTGATCAGGATGCACCTTGAGTACTGTGTCCAATTCTGGGCCCCTCAATTTAAGAAAGATGTTGAGGTGTTTGCACATGTCCAGAGAAGGGCAGCAAGGCCAGTGAGAGGGCTGGAGCACAAGTCCTACAAGGGGTGGCTGAGGGTTGTTCAGCCTGGAGAAGAGAAGGCTTGGGGGAGACCTTATTGCTCCCTGCAACTTATCTGAAAGGAGGTTGCAGCCAGGTGGGTGTTGGTCTCTTCTCCCAGGCAACCAGTGACAGAATGAGGGGACACAGTCTCAAAATGCACCAGGGCAGGATTAGGCTGGACATTAGGAAGAAGTTCTTCACATAAAGAGTGATTGCCCATTGGAATGGGCTGCCCAGGGAGGTGGCATAGTCACCATCCTTGGAGGTGTTTAAAAAGAGAGTGTATGAGGCACTTAGTGCCATGATTTAGTTAATTAGAAGATGTTAGGTGGGAGGTTGGACTCAATGATCTCAAAGGTCTTTTCCAACCTGGTTAATTCTGTGATTCTGTGACCTGTAAATTTGAGAGATGGAAATGAACTGTGACACCATGGTAATATTATTTTCCACTACCTCAGATATGAATTTCCCAGTTTAATTTGTGCCCATTGACTCTTTTCACACCACTGAGGACCTCTCAAAGAGTATAATTCTGATTTCCTGATAACCTCTGATCTGGTAGTGGAAAACTGTGGTTAAGGACCTCTTGCCCTTCTCCAGACTGGTAAATCCCAGCTCCCTCATCCCCCTCTCAGAGGGCAGGCATGTACTATATCCCAACCAACATGTTGCATTACAAATGGATTTTCTCAAGTTTCTAACTGCCTTTCTTGTATTTGGGGTGTAATGTGTCCAAATCTAGATGCAGGATCTCAAATATACTCTGAAAGGTGCCAAGAAAATATAGAGAATAGCCCCTCCCCTTAAGCCACTGGTGACACTCTCATTAATACACAGCAATATGCTGTTAGCCTTCATCTCTGTCTGGGTTCACTACAGACTTGTGTTTAACTTATTTTCCCCCAGGAATTCTTGTATTTCTTCCATGACACTACTGTCTTTCCCTAACCTTAGGTAGTTCCTAAGTTTTTCACAATCAGTCCATTTCATGCCCTTGCATGTTCTCTTCAATTTCTGCATTCCTGCTTCAAATCTGCTTTGTTTCCCCCATCACCCCTAAATTCCGTGTAACTTGCAAATTCCATAAGATCCTTTCTACATCAAAAAACTTCCTTCTTCCCTGTATTTGCATCAACTTCCATCTTCACACTGCTTGGACTGACCTTGAGAAAAAACAACCTTATATCTTACTGGCGACTGGTAACCCATAGAGTCAGCCAAGAAACAAAACTGCTGGAAATGTTTTTTTATCTCCCTTTTGAAAGTTCCACAGAGATAGAATATGGTTAGAATGAGAATGTATAGAATATTCCTCAAATGCATATTCCTTGTCAAAGTAGGAGTGCACAAGAAAGAAAATTAGAATAGAAGAAAACTCTGATCAAAGCAAAGTAAAACCATCATTTCACGTATTTCCTTCTTCAAACCATGGAGTCTGTAGACCTTTCCAAATAGAAGCTAGACAAATCACAAAATATAATCCAGTGTATGGTCCTTACCCTCGTCTTTGCAAGAGTACAATTTTGGGGGCTGAAGTTATCCAATACAATTCAACCTAAGACATAAACCAGAGATTAAAAAAGAAAATCTCAACTCCAGCAATATAAATTTGGCAAAATTATGGGACAGATAAAATTAATGTATTATGATGTCAAATTCTGAGCAATTTGAGAAACAGCCAGAGGCGGGAAAGCCATGTAATGAGTATAATCTGTATGTCAGTAAGCAGTGCGATTGCACATTTCCTAAGAGACATTTTCATTTTTAAGATACAAATTGAATGTTTCAAAACAGCTATATATCTGTCAGCTGCACATTATTAAAAAGGAAAGAATGATAGAAGCTCATGCTTTCTGTGAAAATGTTCTAGTCCCTTATGTTTGCCATGATGCTGCTTAACACCTCATTAAAAATTTCCCATCTTAAATGTTAGATGTCCTTGATAAGAATGTAAGATAAGGTGTCAACCAACGAATATTGCACTTATTTAAATAACATCTGTCTAATGCAGAAAGTTTCAGTAACTCCCACTAAATGCAGCATAAGCGTGGTTGTGGTCTGTATGTACTTTGATATCTTATGTGTCACTGGTTTGTTAGCAGAACCATCAGTAACAAGGTATTCTCCTTTTCTTACTGCTTTGGTCAGAAAATGCTGATCTGTTACAGCTCAGCTTTGTGCAGAAGCACATTATTTTTTAAAAAAGAGAGAATTCCTCATGGAGCCAGCAGAAAATCTAACCAAAAAAGAGCAAAATTGTCAGTTTTGTCAGTAGAGGTATCTGAACAACCTATCACAGTTCATGTACCCCAAACATTTTTGAAAGTTCTGTGTCATCCAAATTTGTGACAGCAGAAATGCAAAATACAGCAAGGAAAATGGACAGTGATGACCACTGATTTATCTTCACAGATTTTTTGCTATCTGCCCTGTGTTTAAAATATTGTACCATGTTTATATCAAAGTTACAGCTTTTAATGTGCTAGGCACCTTCAGAGCTGTCTTAAGGTAAAAGCACATGCAGGTCTCATGAAACCACTGGGAAAACCTACATATCAAAAGTTAAAGTTGCAAGTTTAACCATCAAGTCTCCGTGAAAGCAACAATAACATTCCCCCTCCCCCCCCCTCCCAATGATTAGACAATGGTAAAATCAACAAGTGTCTTTTTAGACATCCTGGATACCTTTTTAATGTCAGTAATAACAGACAGCTCACTGCATGCTAATAATGTGTGCAGCTTACACAACCTTTGGCTAAACCTTAAAGAACTTTAAAATCCTTTATGGTGAACCTAGAATATTAAAGAATAAGAATCAGCATAAGGAGCAACTTTGACTTCACCACACATAAATAAATGAATTTCTATAAGGAGGACTTCCAGATATTTTGAAATAGTTATGTGATCATCCAATACACATATGCTTATTGCTGAAATGTCTTCTTGAAACCCAGAGAAGCTGAATGAATTGTTTCATTAGTTCACCATAGTCTGTAATTCCTAGCTCAGCTTCTCTTTTATTTATTATCTAGCACCATGTGAACTCAATCAAATAAGCACAATCTACAAATACAGACGAGGAAATGGAAATCTAAACCACCATTTCTTTACAAAATAAGATTAAGTGACACAATTCTTAACCCGTAAAAATATTTTCAGATTAGGTATTGTTCATTACTGTGGGTTTATTATTTTCTCTATTCTACTAATATTTCAATTTCTCTTTGAAGATTAGCACAATAAGTATTCAGAGTTTGCTCCTAGCTCCTAGAAGTCTTGATTGCAGTATTACCATGTTATCACTTTGACTGTGCAATGGACATGGATTCTTGGGGTAAAAAAGATGTGAATCTTCTCAGACATACAAAAGAAAAAGACCAAAATCCAAACCAAACCCAAACCAAAGCAAAACTAACAATCCTCCCCTGTCCAAAAGACATCAGTTTGATCTTACTACAGGTCTGGGCTTCTTGTATAACAGAGTTGAACAATATCTTCAAAAGTGCAGAAAAAGTCTGTAGGTATCCCAGAGGCTGAGCCCAGATTTCTGAGATATGAACATATATTCTTAGTTGTATGGCTAGTTCCTGGTTTATTGCATTTTTTCTTGTTACTATGTTGCTTAGAATGGATACCCGCAGGAAGCAAGAGGGGAAAAAGAAAAGAAAAAAAAGGGGGAAAAAAAAGGTCCAGTAATATATGTATTGGATAACATTTTCAAAAGAAGATAACTCTATGCCCAGGTGTCAAAAATTTATCTCTGTGTGTGCACATATTTTCATATATACATATATATACTGCATATATATACAACAGCTATATATGTCTGTAGAAGTTATTAAATGCTGAGGGCAAAAATCCAGCTCCACCTATTGTATTGTGTCTAAATTCACTGTGGATTCTTTTCCCTGCCTGCCTCACATAGAAGTGTATATACATATTCCTTCATGAGTAGCAATGCTTTGAATATTGAGCTGTTGAAGCATGCCCTTTTCCCAGTAACATTAATTCTAATAAATACTAATAGATTTTATTAACTTACACAACTTCTACTCACAGGGAAGAAGTAAACCAGTGACTACTATTCTGTACATTTCTAAGAAATTTGTTTTAATTATGTCATACATTTAAACTTTTTTTCCTTTCCCAAAATCTTGATGTCAGAGGAGGAAAAAAGTAAACAAACAAAAATCCAAACAAAAAAACAAAACACCAACAACCAACCAAATGAAACACAAACAAACAAACAAAATGACCCACGCAAAGTTGTCCACAACCTCCATTTTCTGATGGACTGTTTGATGTTTCCTCCCTATATTTGACACTACAAATACTTTATTGATGTAAAATAAATATAGCAAATTTAAGATGAGATGTACTCATGGTTTAGTTTTCTTTTTCAATCACAATAATTTAATAGTCAGTGATACCTTCTATGCTAAATTTTCATAGTCAGCCACTTCTTTGGTCTGCCTTATGAATGAGAAACAATTTCAAAGCCAAAACCCAATTACCTTGCAGTTATTATTTGGAGTTTACCATTGTTTAAATGAAATTTGCTTTCTGGTAATCATATGATGGTTGTATCTCAAAAGTGTATCATAAGTCTATCTGGTGTGTTTTGTGTTTTGGCTTAGCTTACTAAAATGAAGAAAAGTTCTCAGAAACGTGGTAGATGGGGAGAGATTTGGCAGTTTTATTACCTTTCTTTTTTTTTTTTTTCCCCTGACAAAGGCATAGGAAAGAAAAACAAGTGCATTAAGCATGATAACAGAAATGGTGGGCTTCAGAGGAGCCTAACTGCACCAAAAAAAGTGCCATCTCCATCCAAGGATATTTTGGCCCTTCTCCGTGGTATTGTAAGTTGAAGTTCATCCCCTTCTTCTAATTTTGCAATGCCTGGCAAAAGATTTGGAATATTTTAAAGTTAGCATTTCAGAAACATTATATTCTTAAATGATTCAAACAGTCATTTCACATCATCTTAAAAATATAAGCACGGCATTTCTCTTGTGTGTAAAATATGAGTACTCTTTTTTTTTTTTTTTTTTTTTTTTTTTTGGCNTAGGCGCAATGTTACAAATTGTAACCTTCCCAAAGCTGACACTTCATGTCCTCTATGGAGCTGGAGTTACTTTCCATTCTGGCATGTAGCACATCACAGTTGATTTAAGAAAATGCTGCAAATAATTTTAATAGTGGTGGATATGGATGCCTCATGCTATGGTGATGTGACAGTCAATGTCATCATTTGGTATAGCTGGTTCTAGACTAGGCAGTTTGCACACTCCTAGAGGAGGTCTCATGAGCTTTACCAAACAAATGAAGTTACCAGACATCAGCTGATCCACTGCAACGGCAGAGGACAAGTCTGCTTCCTGCCAGGCACACATCAGCTGATGTGATAACGAAAAGCACTCTGTCTTCAGCTGCAGTCACTGAGCTGAGAGCACATCTAACATCTGCTGTAACATAAGCTCAATAGCATGAGATAACACAGTGAGATTTGGTTTGCAATGTGAAATAAGAAAAGTGGGAATTTGAGGAAAAGGAACTGTGAAGAAGCAGGATACTTAAGAAATGGGAGGTTGAAATAAAAGCACATGTTAAATTGACAGGTTTTTTCCAGAATCTGCGGTTAGAGTCAGAAAGTGAAAGAAAATACTCAGGCAGAGTAAATTGACAGTAGGAAGAGCTAGTTTATTTTTATTTTTGAAAAAAAACCCAAACACATTTAAAAAAAACAAACAAAAAAAAACTTCTTTCACTGTCCCATTTGTTTCATGTCATCCCTTGCCAACAGTCAACACTGTAACTGAATGTCCCCCTTTTTACAAGGCATTAAAAAAAACCCATAGTTTTTATTCAAGCAGATCTTGTTGAGAAGTAAGAGAAAAGAAAACCCTTACATCTATCAGTAAGGGGGAAAGCCAGGAAGGTAAGAGCTACCAAATCAGGGTTTAATATACCATGTCCTAAAAGTTGCTTCAGGAATATTGAGCCTGTTGGACCTGCATTAAATATTGTAATTGGTCTTTCTTGTGGTAGTTCTAAGATGTACAGTCAGAAAGAGCTCCTTATAGGGATTAACTATTTTTCAACTAAGATTTTTTTTTTAATCTAACAGTTTTACTCTGCAGTAGCCGTTATAATATGCAGAGAATGAAGCTGATAACAAATATCTTTGAAAATCTGACTGTATGGTCTGCAAAACTTGGACGACTAAAATTAATGTATGATGTTTAAAGGCAAATCATAGCTCTTGTTGAATAACTAAACTCAGTTGAACTGAGTTCCTCAATAAGGGTGGTATATAATCCTTTTGCCTGCTTCACATATCTAACTGAAAGCACCAAAATATCTAGCCACATCATATATTCAGTGGAGAGAAGGGAATTGTTCAGATCATTAAAGTTAAATGAATGCCCTCCAACTGCTGATACTTTATATAAAACTGTTCTTTTTTAATTGTTCTGTAATTTTGTAATTAACCAGATCCATGAATATAGCAAATTTTCTTTACAACTGCCATAATACTTAGCCACCCAGTGCTACCGATTCTATTTGATAACATTTATCTGTAAACAAATAAAAGTAAAACTTAGATGTTTACCGGCTGTATAGCAAGAATTATTTGGATAAGACTGTGGCATATTTTGAATGCAACGAAACAATGTCACCAAGCTGAGGTCGTCACCAAACACATGGGCCTTCTTCCTCTGTATTAGGTGTCCCATAGCAAATGTTGTATCTGTATACAAAACCTAAAGAATGAAGAGGTGTGGACTTCAAATATGTTGTATGAAGATATTAAAAATACTTTCATAAGTCACATGCTGAAATTGTGTTTTCTGACCTGGCCATATATGAAAAAATATCCTGTTTCTTTGATCACTATTTTATTTCCTTGTTCTTCCAGAGCAGTTCCACGTTTAAAGCTCAGATGCCAAGGGACAATGCTTGAATCATCTAAAAGAAAAAACATTTTCGTTAATCAGAAAAGTTACTTTCTTCATTTTTCTTTGGCAAAAAATTAACAAAACTGACCTTTAGTCGATACTGTAAAAAGGATATTTGCAAGAGATGTTCAGATGCAGGGACACAATTTGCGTTTGTTTTGGGTTTGGTTTTGTGTTGCATTTTTTGTTTGTTTGTTTGGGGTATTTTTGGGTGGTTGTTTGGGGTTTTGTTTTTAATTTGGTGACATAATTAATTACTAATTTGAAGTTAGATAAAATTGGATGAAAGAGTTAATACATGAAATAGTTATCTATAAATCATAGAACATATTCTTACCATTCTGTTGGATGTCACGTTTGCTGTCAGCGATCAATTGCAAGCAGGCCTGCAGTACTGTAAAGTGAAAACATTTTGAAACCGAGCAAATAGAAATCAGTAATAGAATAGAGTACACTCTTCAAACTAGTTATTAAAAAAAAAAAAAAAAAGAGGGGGGCATGGAAAAAAACTTCTTGCAGTCTCATAATTTATTTGAAAACATAATCTACTGATTTTAACACACATCTTAGCCAAATAAAATTCATACCACCACATGCTAGATAACATTCAGAAAGCATGCAGCTAAGTAGGATGCCTCAGATAGTAGCACTACTAATACTTGCTTGTTTTAATCTCTAGTCCTAATATAATTCAGAAACATAGCAGTAACTCAAATGAGGTAGGATTCATTAAACTAATCAGCCTTGTTAATTTTCTAAGCAAAAGGTAAAAAAACCCCAACAAAACAGATCTTCCGGCCATGATAGATGTAAGATTGTCTAATGATGGCTAACACAGTATTTAAAGAAATTAATTTGCAGTAATAGTTGCTGTAAAATATTAGTCATATATACTGGTTGCATAGTACTTTCAAAATAAATTCTCAAAATCCGTACAGATATACTTCCAATATGATTTTCAGATACCCACATTCAATAAATCTATACTGAGATGAGGAGGAAAGATACAGAGATGACTGTAGCAAATTAGTGCACACATAACAGATAACCTGGTATCTGTCAAACAGATGCATTACTCAGAACCATAAAGACTGGCAACACTAATGAGAAACTGGGAGTTTTATCAGAGAAAAGTATTGTGATATTTTAAAATGCAGGCTCTCAAGTTAAATAAAGATTAAAAAAAACCAAAAACACAACAACAAAAAACAAACCTGTTAAGCATAACTGTCAGAGAACAGGATGAAGGAAAAAGACAAAAAGACAGTTGTATTTGCTTAGAGCAGATTTTAATGAAAATGTGGTTCTAGTGCTGCTTCAAAGGCTGGAAAACAGGGTAATAATATTTACTGCACTTGACAGAAAACAAATTAATTTACTAAGTGTTGCGAGAAAAATGTAAATCTGCTGTGGATTGCTGAATCTCCATTTTTAATTTCTTTTCAGGTAAGAATGCTGTGGGTCTGATTAGGCCAATCTTGCTATAATGAGTAATTCCCTACTTCATGGGATCCTATTTCTACATCTGCCAGTGGTACCCATGTGTGCAACCAAGGGCCCAGCAACACAAACCTCTCACTGCAGAGCAGATACTGAGAAGATCTAGGTAAAATGCAGCCTACTTTCCAAGGGGGCCTGCCTGAATATTCCAGAAGAGGGCTTTATACCAGCATTAGCAGCAGACAAAGTTTGATGCATACACCCGGGAACATTCCAATATCACAATAATCACACTGCCTGTGAATCCTAGTTAATTTGATGGGAATGTGCACAGGAACATGTCCTTGAGTTCTATCAATATTCATCATTAACATGTGAAAATAAAATTTTCAAACAAAAAACTTATAGATGCCCAAATTCTATGCCTTCTGATATGGAATAGAAAAATCAGGCAATAAAAAAACTAAACAGGTATTACACTTTTATAATTTTTGTATCACAATAAAACAGGATTTTAAGAAAAAGAAGCTTCCAAATAAAATAAAAGCATGATGTTCCAGAATTGCACATCAGGCAATTCATTCCACTCTCCTTTGCAGCCGAGTGACTTGCTAGTGAAAGAAATTTGCCAATTCTCTAGTCTTTCAGTAAGACAAATTTTCATTTCTGCTTTTGAAAGTACTCACTAATGTGGCCACTGAATTTTCCACTAACCAAACAAGAGAGGGCTTGTTATGATTCACACTGACCAGCTACTATCCTGCTGAGTACAAACTAGTAGAACCCACAAGCAGTGAAAGTTAGGGCTATTTCAGCAACTTCTGTTAAATCTGCTCTGCCAACTTGATAAGTATTCTTGAAACTACCCTGATTTACAGTCTGCCTGTCTGGATTTGTATTTAGTTTTGTTGGTGACATTGAAATACTAGTCTGGCTGTTTGAGAACTGTTACACAGTAAAATCATCAAATTCAGTACAGTCCAAGGCCGTTCCCACCTTTTAAAAACATATAACCAATTTACTTCATTCTGCAGATATCAAATCTACCTTTATACTCCAAAGAAATAGAAATTACCGTTTAGTGTTTTTTTTAGTGTTTACAGACAGAAATAAGGCTCCACAGAATACAGTAAGATACCTTTTGCCTTTTTGTTTTTTTGACAAATAACACCTTAACAAGCATTCAAGAGAATCAACAACAACATGCTTCAAGAGAGTGTTCAGAAGCTAAGAATGACAGGTAAGTATTTCTAGTATATGCAAGCACTTCACTTTGACTTCAGTGGAGCTACATACATGCTTGAAACTATGTAATTGAAACAAATTCAGAATAAACCACACTAATATTAAAGATAATATCTGGATGTACAGGATATATTTTCTGGGTAAATCAATGGGTATTTTCAGTAAAAAGTTAATAAATGTTAGCAATTCTGTTCCAAGAAAAAACTAAATCTTACCTCAAGATGATAACAAAACATGGTGTGAAAGTTACTGTAAGTACTGAGCATATAAGCAACCAAAAATTCTACCTGAGTGTCCTTCAATCCAGTGTAAATCAAACTTGAGCATCAGTTTTTAATCTAAGGGATTTTGAGTAATTAGTAATTCAAAAACTTCTTTAAAATATGAGAAAATATGTAGGCTGAGTATCAACATAAGATCTAGCTGTATAAAACAGAGAGTATCCAGAACAACGAAGTGTGTCCCAACTTTTTGTAATTTCACATAATAAGATTTGCTTTGATGAACTTTTTTTTCTTCTTCCTGATTTTAACAGCTCTGTGAGGAAAAGAACATTTTAGAGTCTGTCACCGTCTCCTTCCATGAACAGAACAGTCAATTCTGATGAATTTGATGACTATAGATGGCATTATAAATCACAGCATGCACAGGAAACGTGTACTTCTCAACTGCATGAGCAAGTCAACCAGAAGTTAACAAAAAACAACAAAAATTGCTTTCTTTTGAATATGTGATTTAAAACCTGATATTGATAAAATCAAATTTGCTCTCCCATGTAAGTTTTGGTATTATTTAATTTGCTTCATCATTTTAATATTTTGCAGTCTACTTTCATGATCCATTAAATATATATATATAAAAGAAATTGAGTTTATTATCTATGAACTCATGTATACATTTTAAAGTTTTGACATTTTCAGCCTGAGAGATCTATTTCCATTTTTGCTGAAGTAAAAACAAGCAAAGACTCTGAACTTGCTTATTAGGTTCCTTTTTTGGTCTAGACTTGTTCTCTGTTGACTTCCGAAAACACACATAGACGCTAGATAAATCAGTTTAGAAATTATATGCATGTTCTTCAACAATTTCCAGTTCTTCTTTCTCTAATTTCTTAATTTCTCATCATAACTTCTTACTTGTGCATTTTTAGAGACTGGGTAATTTTATGCTACTTAATTATGTCCTTGTATGGCATTGATCATGGATTAAATCAGTCCATGCCCTAAAGTGGTTTGGCCATAGTCACAGATATGACTCAGATCTAATAGACACCTTTGAAATATTGTTAGTATTATTTTGACTTTAACAGACCTATCACTAACATTTTACAGTCAGAATAACAGAAACAATTTACTAAGAATTAATAATACTTTATTTAGACTTCTATTACACAGTATAAAGTGGAATGTTGTTTCTTAAAATTAAAGCCTTAGTGTAGTTTTAATTGCACAATGTTTTGCATATTAGAGAGCACTGATTAAGTCAGTGAAATTCTTCAGGTAAAATCGCAGGCATTGTAACAATTTTCTTTCATTTCACATAGAAAGGCTTACTTCCTTTTGAGTTAGACAGTTGTCAGCAGAAGCAGAAAAGGATAATACATATTTTCAGGAAGTAGGCCTTGTTTTTTTTCTTTTCTAATAAGAGAACTCTTATTTTATTGTTCAAAGAGGGGAAATACAAGAAGTCTTCTGAATATTTGCTGAGGCAATTCTATATGTGGCATTTGTTTACACTAGTAAGAGAAACTTAGGTTTCTCAATTAAAAGATCACTAAAGTCCAGTCCCACTTGTAGAATTTCTTGTTATACCTCCATCACAGAGATCAAAAACAATAACATACAGTAAAAAACACTTTTAATCAGGAAAAAAAAAAAAAAAGCATCAATTTCCCAGTAAGGCACCAGGAACAGTGGCAAAATTCTCACAACTTATATACTGTGCTTGTGCAACAATAATAATTTCCCATAGATATAACTGATATTAAATCAGAATCCAGCAAAAGTTAGTAAAAAAAAAATTAATTTCCAAGACATGTACCGGATTAGTCTGCCTCACTTTGTGGAATGGCTTAGAATTTCTTCTCAGTTACATTCATATATGCAATCAGAATGGCTGTGAATAACTTCAATACCCCAGAGTAAATATAGTCCAAGGGTGCTTCATACTGTTCATAGCAGAATGCCTCTTGAATTTCAGTTTACAGAAGACTGATGCTCACTGCCCTAGTAGGCCATAGGAATTGTAATCACACAATACTTAGAATGGGGCACAGAGAGAGACTGAAATGAAATTACATTCATATATTGAACTGGATTAGGTAATGGAACCCATACCTTGTTCCTGAACTCAAGCACACATCCACCTTAGAGAGAAACACACAGGCAAGGCAATCAAGAATTGTGAACAGGGTAAAATTCAGAAGAGGTTTTTGTTTTGTAGCTGCTTTCCTTTATATGTGACATTTGACAGAAGTGGTTAGACGATCTATTTGCCTGCATATTAATATGTACCTTTCAAAACACACCCATTAACTCCTACTCATTGCATCAAGAAACTGTTTCTGACTGCTAACTCTACTGCTGTACTTGGAATTGATGCTTGAAACCCATCTCTTCAATCGACTTGAGATAGAAATTTTCTATCTCAAGACACAAAATCTACAGCTACTGATGACTGATAGTTTTATGCACAAACACAGAAAAATGAACGCTTCACAAAAATATGAAGGAACAACACTGTGTTAGATCCATTCTCATTCAGTTGTCACAAATCAGAGTTCTAATTTGTGGCCACTTTTATGCACACAACATCAAGGTAACAGGGAAAAAAATACATGGAAGTTCCATATGTTCAAGAAGAGCTGTTCTGGGCTTAGAAAGAATCATGCAGTATCTATTTCTAGAATTTAATGATGAAAGTTTTGAAAATACAACAGAATCAGGACACAATTTTATTTATAAATAAAATAATGTTTCTTTGACTTACTTTTGCTCTCTGCTGAAGCACTAAAGAAGCAATTGTTTATCAGTGGCATTTTTAAGTATCCATTTTCTAAGGAATTGGTCTGTGTTAAATTATTGATCAACAATTAATTATGAGACCAGACTCTACTTTGAGATGCTGAAGCAAACAGAAATAGGACAAGAACAATGCACCTCACTCAATATAGGATTTATCTGCCATTGTACCAGAATGAGTTCAGTGCACCTGCGGGATAACTGAAAGGCTGTCAGGATTCTAGTACCCAGAAATGAACAGGAGATTAAAATGCAGGGGTAGTAATTCTGTATACATGACCAAGTAACAGACAGGGTTCAGCACCATGAACAACACCGTGATCTCTTAACTCACTGTGCTAAAACAAAATTTAACATTGACTAGTATTGTTTCATGGTCACCGGTGAAATGTGATATGAGAAAACGTAACATCTTACTGAATTCTGACAAACTTAATTCATTGAAACTAGAGCAGGCAGAAAGATAATCCTAACAGATGACCTTTTATGCAAGATATGTAATGAAAATGCAAGATTTGTAATTCACTTTTTTTCCCTTTTTTTTTTTAATGTACAAAAATGTGATGATCATGTTAGCTATTTTGTAATAGGGCAGCCTATGTAGATTTTCCCTATAAATGAATGTTCAGACTCTGTTTTCTGTCATACATGCTAAACAATTTTAAAGACAGCTGTATTGTAAAAACAAAGCAAAGCAAACCCCAAAATTACAGAAATAAGTACCTTAATTAGAATCTTACGTGATTAAAGGTAAATAGTTATAATTAGAGGTGGTTAACTGATGAGAAGAATTTAAGTCTACCAGAGGAACAGTTGAGGAGCCTAAAACCCTTCTCTCCCTCCATACACCTTCAAATAGCAATAAGGATAAAGATGAAAACTACCCTGAAGTGACCTGGGTAACTTGAAGAATACTGCCGTTACTCATTCTAAAAAAGACATGTCTCCTTATTTTTTATGATACTTGTGCTTTAAATCACTGGTTTTTATTCAGGAGATTGTAGGGTAGGGAGAGAAGGGAAGCTCAGTAGCTCCTGTGTAGGAGCTCAATTTAAATTGAGAAATACAATTTAAGCAATCTTGCCCTCAGTCCTGTTTGTCAAATCACTCCTATCAAAGACTTTGAATCAAAGTATAGTAATGAACTAGAATAAGTCCATTTAAACTTACTGATTCTGGGTGATGTCCTGAATTAATATTTTCCTTTTATAATATTGGAGGTAGTTAGAGTGATTATACTCCAGAACAGAGATTTCATTTTGCTTGATGAATATTAAGTGAAATACATTTCACACTAAATAGACACTCAGAACCACATTTTAAGCAGCATTCAATTTAATTTTTACCCACAAATTTCAATTTAATTTTTACCCACAGTCTCCTCTGTTAATAATTTACAATATCAGCTTTCGTCAGTTAAAACAAGCTAAAAGTATTCATAAGTGGACTGAATGCATTTAGCAACTCATAAACATTTATATTTACTCATTGCAAGTGCAGTGTGCATGCAAGCTGTTGCAATACAATTCTGTATTTTGTCCTATCAGGCATAATTGTGCTTAGAAAGGAAAAAAAGAAAAAGGCAGAGAAAATATAGAGAAAAGACAAAAAGAGGAAAAAAAAAAGTAGGCATTTTATTCCCAAAGGGAACAAATATATCCCATTAATGTTCCAATATTGTAACACACATCAGAGGTCTTCAATGTTCTCTGCAGCATCATTTTAAAAGGCCATAACAACAGAAAAAATACATATACTAGATAGCCATGCCTGTCCTAATTTTATAGTTATGTTAATAGATTGTTTTAAGGTAGAAATGATACTAAACGTCTGAAGTCCTCACAGCCCATCTATTTTGACAGGTGCAAACCAGACTTCCTCTTTGAAATCTACTTCCCTAAAGCTAAAGAGATTTCTTTGCACTTCTGTCTTTTAGGATTAACGTGTTTTCCCAGAAAAACAACTAAACATTGTTAAGTTACCATTGATCAGAGAGAAAAAAAGTTAGGCACGACCCTGAGTTAAGACTGATGCACTTAGAATGGAGCAATTTACTATATGAAGTATTTAAATCTGCCATACTCCATTCTATTGAATCATCAAGGAATATCTCCATTACAGAAAGAGTTGAAAAGTAATGTTTTAAATTCAACCTGCAGATAGCATGAACATCTGGCACTTTATACAGCATGGTAACCTCACAACAATATGCCTATAGGTAAGACCATTCATTCAGTGATAATTGTGAAAACCATAATAGGCTCTGGAAGTGTAAATCAGCTGACAAGAGAAGACACAAATTAAGCACTGCAGCTTTCTAAAGATGGTATCCAACTGTGACATCCCAACCCGCTCCAGTAGGTGCTATTTACCTGTTTCTTCTGTGTGGATAACAGACCTTCTGCCCCTGTTTCTGCTGCTACTCCAAATTTCCCTTTGGAAGCTTTCAGTAGGGCCAGGACCAGGACCAGGAAGTCTGTTCTCCTAACGGGGAGAAGTAACAGTCAGTGGAATGAGCCTCTCATTTACTTATCCCCTACAAGCTGCAAACTGACCCTCCAGCTTACCTGCCTGGAACCAGCTGCAGACACTTGGAAGAAGGAAGAAACTGGGGTATCCGCTTTATTTTCAGCAGGGGACGTGGGTGGCAGGTCTGACGGGGACCTTGCCTGGACCCTGTAGATCAGTTCGCTGCGCAGAGTTTCTAGTTCTGTTTTCAGAGTGATAACATGATAAAGAGACACTGCTGCAAGACAAGAGGACAGGAGCATTGCAAGCCACAGGAATGTGACAGAAAAAAGTCCCGTAGTGCCTGAAGCAGCACCAGGGGGGGCAGAAGTGGTATCCTTCTGTTGAATGATGTGCATACAGTCCACGGATTTCATCGCTGTCCTTTCCTCAGTAAAGCCAGAGGGAGAGTTCAGCTGTCCCTTTCCGAGGTGCAATCCATGTTACCAGTTGCTCTCTGAAACTAAGGGCATCCAGAATAAGCGCAAAAAACGCCCAGATCATTTCCTGTCATATGAAGCTGTTGATAGAACCATTAAGTTTAATGTACAGAGTGAGCACCTAAGATTCGCTTTCCAGTTAGTTTTTGTCTTTGTGTGCTGCATTTTGGAAATGAATGCTTTCTCATGAACTCCTTGCTCAAGCTACCTTCCTCCTTTCACTTTCAACTATTTATTTATGTGGCAACTTGCTATTACTGTTTCCCATTATCTTTAAATTTAGGCACAGCTGCTGCCACTGGTAATTTAGAACCTTATCTAGAAGTGCAGAAAGAATGTAAAGTTTCCTGGCAGCATATCATGCACAGCTATTTAAAAGACATACACACATATGACAATGCATGTAGGTATATAGATGTACTACATCTATATACATATATTAATATCTAATGTGCCTATATGCCTACAGAGGGGACTCTCCAAACAAAAATATTTGTGGTTTCCTAAACACAATAGTGAAAGATATTCCCAGGTAAGAGTATCAAATTACTGGTCTCTTAGCTGTATGAAGCTGCAGATTCTCTGGTTTAATTCACCATACTAACTCAAAAAGGGATTACTTTTATTATATTTATCTGATAAATACACTTTCACTACAGAATTCAAGGACCTGGATTAATGCAAAAAGGGGCACAGAGAAATGGGGAGAGGAAACTTAGGACAGAGACCGGGGAAGTTAAGTGATGAAAACTAAAGAATGGGAAAGAATAAGAGAAGAGAAATAAGAATGGGGTGGGAAGAGCAGGGAAGTATAGAAGGAAAACAACATATAGAGAAATGAAAAAGCAAGCAAATCAACAGAACCAAATAAAACCCAAATAAACAAACAACAAACCTCCTTGAACTCTAAACAAGTATGCTTAAGTTCTTCAGGTGAATTACAAGTGTTTGGCTTTAAGATTGTACTAGTACTTTAATTTTAAAACCCTGCAGCAGCAAGGCTACCTAAATATCCCAAACATATTCATATGTGAATGTTTCAGCAGACCTGAAACAAAACAAAATAAAAAAAACCATACAAACAAACAAAAAACCCAGATCACCTGCTCTGCTGGAACCTATTTTTTTTACTTTTACAATTCTGTCCTAATACTGCATAATTAATTCTCATGGCAACACCCATCACTGTAGTTAAGATTAGGCTGATTCTGTTGGGGAGGAGGTTGAAGATGGAAGAACATAGAGTTACAACTTCCATAGCTTTTCCTGCTATTATTTCTCCAGACTAAGAGAAATTGAGCACTATTGGAAACTTTATCTTCTTCTGTTGTGATGGGAGGTATTATTTTCCTTACTTTGCCATTGTTCAAAAGCAAGGAATTATTTTCCTAAATACAGAGGAAAAAAATTATACCACATAACATGCCCTTAGAAGGCATGCATGTTCTGTGAGAAACAATAGAGAAATCAGTGCAAGGTGGAATAAAATTACTATACCATTTCTGAATCTATTTTCAAGTCTAAATTAAGGTGTAAATGTGCCTGCATTTTGAAAGAAATTTAAGATGAACTAATGATTTTTTTTATATCAAATAAGCTACAATTAGAACTAAGCAGACATTCTCTGAGGCATTACTAAGCATCAGAACATTATTAGCCCAGGTCTGTGTTCCAAAAATAAAATAATATGACAGTTCAAAAAAAGAATGCTATTTAAGAAAATGAAACCAAGTGAGAGAAAGAAAGTTCTAACTAGCTGTCTAGGAATACTGAGAAACAATTGGCTGATAAGGTCTTTGCAGACATTAACATATAAGAGAATAACAGACAGGTGTATAATTAGCATCACTTTGGTTGCTTCTAGAGAAAATAGGCTGTTCCCAGCCTCCACACCTTCTTTTAATGAGGTTATTATTTGACAAAATAATTGTGATGACACAGAGGACTTCTGTAAGACATCTGGTTTTGTTTTGCTTATTATTTTGATAAGTGAGAATTTAAAAGGGGAGATGAGGAAATTCAGAATGGTCCACCCTTGGCAAATTGTTATATTCAACAGGTATCTCTAATTTATCAAAGGGCTCGCTCTGTTTGCAACCTTGTGTAGTTTTATAGCTTCATAAACAGTTAGGTGATTTGAAAGAAAATATAATTTTAGACAATGTTTATGATAACAGAAACAGTGAAGCAAAAACTATGAGAAATCCATCATGAAAAGCAACATGAATTGCCCAGAAATACGGTTACCTGAACAACTTCCATTTTAACACAATCAAATAAAGCTTCAGTAAATTTTACTAAAGTAAGAACTTGGAAATATTACTTAAAAAATGAACAAACAAACGCCACTGCAGTTGCAGAGCCTAGAATATTGAGTTGGTACCTTGATGTTTGCCTCTATGTCTCATCATAATGTGCGGTCCTTATGATTTGCCTTCTTGGCAGAGCTGCAAAGTGGTTCTTAACTTGGTTAAACAGAGCAAAGTCAGTAAGATCCATACACATGCAGTTTCTTCCATGTTTCAAACTAAACTATGACTAAAAAGAACTAACGAGTGCTCAAATAAGCCTTCCATTACTTGATGTGTGAAGGTGTTTACTCCAGCTGAATGTGACCTCTCAGTGCAACTCTCATGTTGAAACAAAATGTAATATTTTTATATAAATGTTCAAGCAAACTAGTGAGCAAGAGGTAACAGTAATTGTGCTTTTATACTGATAAAATTGTTTGTAGTCCTAACTGTCAAAATCAAACAGCAAGAAGCATTCAGAGTGAAAAATCAGAATGATTATAGAAGGCCTCAAGAACTCATTGTGGAAAGGGTATTCAGTTTGTGGTCAGCAACCTGCTTCTGCTGGCCAGCTTCCCTGAAAAACTTTCTGTAACTGTTTATAGCTTATTAACTGGTTTTGTCTCTAGACACGTACTATGCTACACAGGCATGCTGTAAAAAACTTAGGGCAGCAAGTGACTGTCAAGTCTCATTTTAAGGCAGTATTCCCCAAACAATTTCTACAAAACAAAATGCTACAGCATTAAATTGCAGAAACCTAGCCCAGGCCATCTAACTCTGCCAGCTGATGGGAATAAACCCCTATAACAAAGGTATTAAAAAAATCTGGTCCTATTCTGCGTGCACCACACAGCTGATCCAGGCACACACAGTGAATCCAACCATTCAGTGTCTCCCTAACCCAAAGAATGAGGTGCGTTGAACACTCAAGTTGACTGAGTAAAGGACTTCTTCAATTTAGCCAAGGGAAACTGCTAAAAAATGCCTTGGCTGGTCTAACAATTTTACTTAACAAGGTCTTTCACTTTTGGGAAAAAGAGCAAACTTTTATGTAAACCTCCAAATGAGAAGAAGCCACTGAATTCTCTTAATGGTGACAATGTTTCACTAGGGGAAATCAAGTCTGGTTAAGCTTTCCAAGGTGTTACAGCATAAACAAACCCTGCAATTCCTGCAAGCAATTATCTGTTATGCAAAGCATCAGATAAAATGATCAAGATGGGTCCTGCTAACCTGCAAACTTATAAAAGGTCATCACTACATCTATGGGGAACCAAGGCACAGATAGTAAGCAATCACAGGAAATTTGTGGTTGAACCAGAAACTGAACTCTTGATTTCCTGAAATCCAGGAGTGTACTTTAACCACAAAATCATCTTCTTTGAGGGGAAGATAAAAATCTCATAATGAAGTTTAACATACAAAAGAGAAGCAGATGATTTGAGTACGAACACTCAGATAAACTCCCAATTTAATGAAAAATTGTTGAATTTACTTAAAACCAAATGTTCTATTCTTTATAGGGAACTTGTGCTGATGATGCAACCCAGAGATCCAGGTGACTGTCACTGCCCATACTAAAAGTACACCTTCAGAGGCAAAGCTCCAATTTCATATATTTCTTGAAGTAGCCTCAAAATGGAACTGGTCCCTATGGTTATTACATAAAGAAAGAGGCCACAATAGCTCACCTTACTACACAGGACAGTGTATAGAGCGGATAGAAGAGTAAAGAATAAGCAAAGGTTTCATTTTAAACACATTTAATTTCAAGTCTTATGAAGCTGGACAAAATGGAATGACTAGTTTGGAGGAGATCAGAATTAATTCTATATGAAAGTTTCTCTTATCACAAATACCTGCATTAAGAATATTCATTGACAGTCCCCTGAAATATAGATTTCCTTCAAGGACACTTACTTAGTTCTTTCAGCCATTAACTGCAATTTACATAGTAGAACAACCTGTCTCAAACATGGATCCACAAATCACTCCATTTGTGGATACGGTGGCTGTGTATCTTTTAGTCTATTATTTCACATTTTAGGATGCTGTTAGATATATGGCAAGTAAAGGATTTACTATAGAAAGTCAGCTAAAAATAGAAAGATAGTTAAAGCCTTAGTCAATATGTTACCTCATTAAAAGAATAATTTTTTTTTAAAACCCAAAACAAACAAAATGAAACCTGTGAAATTTCTCTGAAGCAACAAAGGTATTTTCTCTTTGTCTTACCATTTTAAAATTGCCTGGTATAAACAACTGTCTCTGCATGCTTTAGATATGCCATGTTTAATTTATTCCTTGCCTAAGACTTTATTTCTTTAGACATCTAGACAAGGTGGCTCCAAATATGGAATGCATACAACACAAATTAAATCTACAGCTAACGTGCAGCCATCATTACATTTTACACGGTTGTTACAGTGCTTTAAAAGAGAACAGCAAATGCTGCAGGAAGAAAAAGCAATTATTATAGATGCCTTTCAAAGTATGCAGTAGAACCACCAAGAAATATAGACTAATTTAAAAAACATATTAAAATATAAAATACAAGGCTTATATACTACAGCAGCTTAATTCCAGCCTCCTCCTCTCNGAAAAAGGAGCTCTGTCATACAGCTGTAGCTATAGCCTCACTGGCTTGGCTATCCAGCAGTAAGGAGTATTGTTGCCTTTCTCCACCACTTTGACACTGTGTAACTTCACAGATTTTGCACAGATGGGCTACAAATGCATTTGTATGACAGCAAAATAAACATGGAGCCATGGCCCTTCATGTGGGAGTGGTCACTGCTCTGCTGCTACATAGCCTGTGGGCCTTTCATAAAGCACACAGGACCGGGATCCAAGTATTTTCAAATTATTTCTTCATAGCTGTATCTAATTGCTACACTACTGATCCTCAGGGGCAGAAAGAGAAGGGCTCTTTGCCTGACCTTTCCCTTTGAATTTTTGTAAATAGTTAGCCTACACCAGACACAAGCATAACAAAAAACAGCTGTAGAACTTCCTTTCTTTCTGTCTTTGAGCAGCAAAATCCATGCCTTAGTTGCTCATCAAAACCAGCGGCAACCTCTCTTCAAACCTGGTATGCAAACACATATTTTATTTCACCGGCATTGCAGTTTTGTGTTATTTGGGTCATTGTTTCAGATTATTAATGATGTATCTCCGGTTAGTATGAGTGAAACTGTGTTCTATAACTCACTGAAACCAGGCCTGCTCTTAAGCTGCTATGACTTTCAGAGAAAAGAAAAATGGTCATGTTGTTTTCTTCTGATAGGAGTTATTCTGTTCCTATGCAAGCTCAAGCATAACAAATTAATCACATTAAGGTTTTCAAAACATTTCCAGAAAATACTCTGCTTATTTTTTTTATCTACTTGCAAAGGCAGAACTCTGTAAATAGTCTAAAATTAAGACCCTGAGGAGAGTCCAATTAAGGGTGTAAAGCTCAAGGCATATTCAAGACCTTCAGAACAAGTAATTTTTGCCTAGATGATGGTCCAGTATTTTCTCAAAGCCTTACCTACAAGTCATGTTTTTAAACAGGCAGCAAGTCTCTTACCTTGAGTTTACATTTAATTTGTAACATTTTACTTTAGATGATCATATGAATGTTTACTATGATTTAAGCAGCACTTTCAAATCTTGAAAGAAATCTGATCAGTGTATTTTTCATTTGTCTTTCCAATATGAAGATCTATACATCTCTACTAAGATATTCAAGGACACATCCTATGTTGCACTTCATAGCCCAGCTGTTTATTAGTTTGCAAATAAGAAAATAAAATGCAAGCCTTATGTTCTTCAGAGTAGCACTGCACAAGTAAGGTTCAATGACATAGTTCCCAAGACAGCAAACTGCTTTTCATACAAGAAAGGCAGAATTCACACGAAGTGCTCAAATCTGAGTTGCTTCTTTGCTTTCATTACTTCCATTGCAAGAACTACTTTTTTTTCTGCTTTGTTTGGGTTGGGTTTTTTTTTACTACAAAGTAACAAGATTTGTTGAATTAAGTGCTGAAACGTACCCTGTATTCCTTGTCTCTGCTTCCTAGTTCTTGGGTTAAAACAGAACTATAAACCTTAGAGTAATCCAGGAGAGGATACACATTTTGCACCTTTAGAAAAGACAGCAGTAAATCCTTGTATTGTGGGTATTTCACAATAACCACATAGGATGGAAGCAGAGCTTAGTTACACATTCCTCTGTAATGAAGTAGAAATGGCTTCAGCCCAAGTTTCCCACTGCAGCTACACAAATTACCTACAAACCTGCTCAAGAGGCCATGTAGCATTTAAAATTGACAATTAAAATATTACAGGTGGTATAGCTAGTCAGATGCACTTAAAAATATTTCCTAAGTGACATAATATTTAGACTGTATCTCAGTCTCCAACATAACATAACAGAGAAGTTACGAAACACAGGATGTGTTAGCAAGCAATGGAGAGCTACTGCATCATCGGTTTTACTTATTAACACTTCCTGAAAGTGAGGACACATAGACAAGGTGTAGAAATCAGTATTTGTAACACAGCTTTTCCCTGTTGTAATAGCTTTCCACAAATGCCACATCCAACAACACAGATGTCTATTCTTATTGCTCTGGTTTTAGGCAGTAATTAAAAGTAAGACTTTCAGGTTCATCAGTCAACCATGCATACAAAAAAACAAACAAAACCCCCACCCTGTGCACATAATGAAGACCAGCCACAAACTAAAAAAAGACATTAACAGCACATTTAATGTATCAATTTATTGCATATGTCAGTACATAAAAATAGAAAAGTGTTTCTTTGTAAAATTAATTGTATTGTAAAAACCAGACTAGAATGAAAATGTAAAACTTTGTCACGATTAGCACATGTACAGTAACATTTATGATTTGTCTACAAAACATACTTTACATGACATTTTTTATATATTAAAAGAAGATAAAAAGCTTGCATCACATATTCAATGATAATTTTTAAATTCAAAACACAAGTGCTATTTAGAACTTCAATATCCTATTTACAGTTCTGTGGGGTTCTACTCTTAAATTATACAAGCAGGATGGCATTGTAAAGTACTCTTAATGGGATAACCCAGACTGATCCCACTGCATGCAAGAGGCACCCATTTTTATATTTGGCAGATGTGCCCCTAGCAAACTCAGTGATCATTAACAAAACAGTACTTTTCAATAAATGAATTATAAAATACAAATGGAGGTATGTCTGCATCTTTTTGCTAACAGAAGAGACCATACCTTGGACTCTAAATTCAGCCTTGCATTCTTCACTGTGAACATCCAAGGTGATGCAAATTATTACCTTGGAGATGCTCACATGCATATTTTGTATAAATAGTTAATCCATCTGCCCTTCAACTGAGAGATTGTCTGTAGCCTACCAAATGTATTTGTGCTCTATTTCTAATTTTACCTGAGAAATGAATATGAGGGCAGCTACACCATTTGACATTTCTTCAGATGAAAGCATAGCTTATCTCTGCACTTAAAGTTCAGAAACAAATACTGGGAATGTAAACTTGGGTCTAGCAGAAAGTCTCAAATATTTCCACTAATTAAAACCACATATACGTGGGTGCACACCAGGTCTTATACTGGATATCTCCTTACAAGGACTCTATGGCTACAGCTGCTCCAGTTCAACTCCTGACCCCCTAGTCTTTTTATTTTTTTTTTTTTTCCAACCCTTTTCTTTTCTCCTCTAAAGTTATCTCTTATAAAAGAGATAATTCCTTTAATAAGCATATTTAAAACAAATCTGTGAAAATAACTTCCTCTTCTCGAACTGTAAATTTATATATACAGGACAAATACTTGTACACAAAGAAATGTTAAGAGAAAACAAATAACGGAATCAAGTGGAATAAATGCAACAGTATCAGAATAAGTCTTCTAGTAATTTAAAGGTATCATGTTGCTTGCAGTTCATTGTAGCAGCAGGTAACTGTGGGTGTCCATCACACAGACTCTAACATAAAAACAAGGCCTGTCAGACTAAGTTCCTCTCCCCTGCTCCCTCCCTTGAAAGAGCCTACATACAACAATGGAATATTCCCATAAAAACTTAATTTCCTTCCTACTTTCTTTCAGTGGATTGCATAACCAATGCAACGAAAAATACCATAACAACACACATTCATTCACAATTGTACGTGCCTAGCTCATTACAGAAGTAAAAACGCACATATATGGAAGAGACCACACCAAGTGTAAAGGATGAATAGAAGACAATTGTGTGCCCTCATACCAAATGCTTGCAAAACCAGACAAATTTTCACCTTTGTGTCCTGCAGACAACATAGTGAGGAGCAGCTTGGTAACCAAAAGAAATGTTCAGAAATACTCCGTTTAGAACAGATTCAGATCACCACAATCTGACCCCACACATTTAGCTTTAACTTAGCAACAGCATGCCCAAATGAGAATATTGTATTTGCATACAGGTGTCATATAATACTGTAGGTATTTGGGGTTGACAGGCTTGTCTTTGATTGTAGGGAAGTAGGGTAAAAAGTTGTGTTACCCTACAAATGGACATTTCATGGAAACCAACCAACCCCCAAAGAAATCAAACATGGTATTTAAAGGCAAGTTAGGGTAAGTTCTGAAACAATCATTTATTCTCTCTTCAATCTTAAACAAGTATTATATTCTTCTGGCTTTGTTAAGAAAAACAGTATTTTCCCCACTTATTTTCTTCTCTCCCTCCACCTTAATTCTAAAACAGCATGAAGTAGCTGAAACAATCTGTACAAGCAGCTCACATTGTCATTGTAGAATTTATCAGGGAAAGGGAATGCCACATCTGCTATTCCCTTCTGCTACATAAAAACATGTACCACAGCCATGCTTCACCAACATACTTTCCTCACCCACCCAATAACAAATACCACCAGTGGAAGGCTGAGACTGTTTCACTTAAATTTGAAACTATGCTCTGTAACGGATACAGGTCTATAGATTCAAAAAGGATCTACAGCTTTTTCTCTCAACTCTAAGAAAACATTTATAATAGCATACTTACCAAGGAAAGCAGCAACCCCTGGTATATGTTTATTTTAAAATAAAAATAATTTAAAATCACATAGAAGTAAAGATGTATTATCCTGTCTATAAATTGCTGACAACTACTATCCACGTGTATGTAAGACTTGTAAGTCCATGCAGTAAATTTTAGGAGGCATAACTATTAAGGCACCGGTTCAGAAAAGCAAATTTTATTCAATGAGAAAACCTAAGCACAAGCTTAACATAGCACTGCCTACCAGGAAACAGATTTTTAAGTGTGTGCTAGGATGCTTTTCTGAATCAGGACAACATGGCAGAAAAGTTTATTTAAAATTTTCAATCAAAAGGGCAATTTTACAGATTATATGGAGAAGTGGCCACAGTTTGTTCTTTCCCTTAAAAAAAAGGCTGAAGAGGCAAGCCATAAATATTTGATATGACTACCAAGGATAAAGACTCTTAAAATCAAAAACAAACCAAACAAAAACAGAGCCCCAGCATACATTTGGAACCAAATTACGGATCTGAAAGGGTGATGCTAACTTCAAAAATCCCAGCAGATCTAAAGAAAACTCACTTCTGCTAATGCTTAAGCTACTTCCACATGGTACAATGGGGCTGTGAAAGACTCTGCAAGCATTTGTAGAAGTGTAAAGCTAAATGTCATCTCAAACTAAATAAGTTTTAGGTTTACTACATTTAACACACTGCTCGTTTTATTATTCTTAACTCTAACAACTGTACATATTGTCTCTAATCATGTGATCACTGGTAATTATTTGGATTTGTTTCTTTCAGAGGTATAAACACTGAACTATTCCAGATGTAAAAATAAAGAAAAGTAATCAAACACATACTTTGATCTTGTAAAAAAACTCTATCACACCACTCATTCTGTCTTAAATACACACATAGACTAATACCAACACACTGTTTGCCTCCACATCAGTGAGGGAAGTCTGGGACAGAAAGGAGTTTAGATTGCACTGCTCGTTTTTTGAAGGTTACTTCTATTTTCTATGAAGAAATTACCTGGGCAAAATCCTGAAACCATGATGTTTAGGTACATACAACTTTCTGGGCACTATGATATACAGAAAGTGAACACAGGGAAAGTGTATTTTTCTCTTCAGTTGTGGTTTGAAATATGTATGTATGAAATAACCATAAAAAGAACAGTAATAACCCAGGATGGTATACCTGCAAGTATACTCTACCATTAGTGTTATTTTATATTATTTAGCACATTCAGGACTTCCCACCTTGCATAATATAGAATTTCAAGGAATAACCTCATGCACGGCACACTTTAAATAAACTCTAAGAGAAGCTACAAATCATTGTGCTAACCATGACTGTCCAAAAAGCTCACACATAGAGCAGTGAACACTGAAGAGCCTCCCATTGTTCTAAACTAATACATTCTGTACTGCTTTTGTAGTAAGTTTCTTTAATAGCATCCATTGTACATATCAAACAAAATGGAATATATGGACAGAGATATGAAAAAAAAGTATGACAAAGACATAAAATGATTTGTTTACAATGCTGCAAATATAACAGTTATCTAGAACATCTCAATAAAGCATCAGACCTTTCCAAATTTAATTTCACTTTTTAGGCAAGTACAGACATGGCATACATTTAAAAATTAACATTCTTTTACCACTTTTCACAAATCAAGGTACAGTGCAGGTACTCCCCCCACCCCAAAGAAGAATATCAATTATATTATTGTTACATTAGATGATGTTTTCACCATTTCTTCAGGGGAGTGACTCTTTATTACTTCTTTGATGAACTGTTCAAGTGCAGTGAAATAACCCTGGCACTGCCAAGTGTCATTATGAGTTCCGTCAGGAAAGATCGCCAATCTCTTAGTCCGAGCTGGAGATAATTCATACAGCTGCTTCATCATAACTGGTGGAATTAACTGGTCAGACAACCCAGAGATGAAGAGAGAAGGCATTCTGCACTGAGAGATCTTTCTGTAGGACAGAAATTTGTTTTTGTAGCACCATAAAGGAAGGTATCTCATTGGAAAGAAAGAAAACAAAGTGCTGGCCATGTATGGGATGCTAAGAAAGGTGTTCTCCACCACAATGGCAGAAATCCTATGGGAATTTTCAGAAGCTAGATGAATAGCTACTGCTCCCCCCAAGGAACGGCCAAAAAGAAAAATTTTTGTTTTATCAAGATCTGACCGAGTCATCGCATAGTCTAACACGGCCTCAGAATCCAAATACAAACCTTCTTCACTTGCTTCTCCTTCACTTTTTCCATACCCTCTATAATCAACAAGAATTAAGTTTACTTTCAGGTTTACCAGCATTAACAACGCATTTGGCAACCTGTGGCCAATGTTGCCTGCATTCCCATGAAAGTAAATGATGGTTGGAGAGTACGCTGCATTGTCCCCTGTGTATCTCAGCAGGATAAGATTGAGAAGAACTCCATCTTTGGTTTTGATGAAGATATTTTCATGTGGTATACCAGTAGGCATAGGAACATATAGGCGTGATGAAGAGGGCTGTTCAGGAAAGTAAAGTAGCACATCCTGGAACTTATATAATATACCTGCTATTGAGACAAATATTAACATAAGTATCAAAATGCCTCCATACAAGTGAAAAGTCACTATCAAGGGTAAAAGACAAATACGGCAGAGACTCCAAGACCAGGAAGCCAGTGCTAGCAGCCATCTTTTAGCAAAGGTCCAAAGCATCCATGACTTTTCCATTGTAGAAATCAGTGATCCTTTACTTCGAGTAAAACCTGTAAAAAACAAAACCAAAGACTATGTATAAATACTGGGGAAACTGAGAAAGTGATTTAAGCATTTATATTTTAATGTACTGTCTCTGCAAGTATGAACATTAAGCTTGGCAGCAAACTCCCTTTGAACTTCTGCAAACCATTCCATTCTGTAAAACTTGCAGAAAAGGAGTCATAAGGAAGAGACTTTAGAATTCTTAAAAATCCCTTTTTTTTCAGAAGTCAAGGCCCATCAGTAGTACTAGAAAAGTGGATAATTAGGATCATAAAAACTTACGCTTTCCCTCTGTTTCCCTTACTGACCAATGGAACAACCATACAGACCGTATCACCCGTCTGCCAAATAGCCATTAAATTCTCAGTTGCTACTGATGATGGCCAAGAGATGGCCTATGCACTTTGTTCTGCAACCAGTGGTAACTCACAATGTATACTGGGTCTGCTATCACTTAGCAGATGTCTTCCATGATCTTCATTAGCTGTGATTACAGAGCAATGCAAACTGGTCAGAAGAAAAAGACTCCTCTGTAGTAAGAAACCACACCGTAGTCACAATAAACACCAGATGGTTTGCTATATTTTGGTTCATTCTGTTTCACGCTGATAGTGGAAAGCTATCAGCTCAGTAGCCCACATTAGATCTTTAACTGCTTGATTGTATCATCATTCAAGGCCACTAAAACCAGTCAACTAACACTATTAGTCTCTCACTGGTAAAAAGTAGACCTACAGAAACCTCCAAACACAAAACCAGACTAACGACTGAAACACACATATGGCACAAAAGGAGAGTGATGTTAATAATGAATTAGATCTTCTTTCCAACTGTAACAGGCAGTTATGTCTTACACCATACACAGAATTTCTCACATTATTCAATGCTGGGTTCAAGTGTAAAGCGCCATCTCTAATTGTTTTATATAACAAATGAGAAATAAAAAGAAATCTGTTGCATCTTAAGATACTGATGAAAGGCAATATGAAATTACACTTGATCATAATACACTTCAAATATATGACTAGTGAAATACACTTGAGAGCAGTTATTTCAACTTTGTTGTATTATTTATGAGCTCATGTTCAGTACCCACATCCAATTATGCACAAGTATTGTCTCTATGAAAATTTAATTCTTGCAATCCATTTCTCTAATAAAGATGTCACATTCATCAGACACAATGATACTTTAAAGTAGGCCCCTTGGAACTACTGACCCTGTCAATCTCACCTCTATGTCTGGGAAGACCACAGAACAGATCCTCCTAGGCGCTATACTAAGGTTCATAGAGGACATAGAGATGATTCAACACATCCCAAGAGCAAATGCAGTCTCACCACCCAAGCTAGTGGTCTTCCATGACAGAGTGACCGTATCAGTGGAGAAGGGAAAAGCTATTGCGATGGTTTGGGAGTTACCCGCCCCCACACACGACAAAATCACCCAGACTAGACTCAACTGGCTGGAAATTAAAGAATGAAGGTTTATATTCACAGCTTAGCACAATATACAAGCAGATATTTACAACACATTACAAATATTTACAGTTATATACAAGTTAAAAGTAATGCAGAAACACAAAATCCTTCCCAAAACAGTCAGACTGCCTGGAGGCTCCTGACCCAAATCTCCTTCCCCCTCTTTCCCTCCCTTCAAAAATAACCAGATCAATCTCCGAATAGCTCACATGATACATCTGGAGAGATCTGAGGTGAGATGTCAAAAGGATGACGGGAGGTTAGGGGAAAAAGGTTCGACAAGATTAAAGTGTTAAGGCAGATGTAACCATACAGACCACCACAGAGAATAACTGAGAACTGAGAAGTGTGTGAGGAGTGTCTTGTCTTTTATTTTGACTTTTTGTTTCTCTCAGTAAAAGACTGATATAGGTCACTGTTTTCTCCTCACAGCCAAGGATTTAATTTCTCTCTGTAAAACATTCCAATTAGCCTCAAACTCGCACAGCTCTGGGTGCCACCTATCTGGATTTCTCTAAGACTTTTGACAGGGATCTCCACATTATTCTCTCCACGCTGGAGAAATACACATTTCTGTGGCCTGTTTGGGTAGATGAGACATTGGCTGGATAGTCACATCCAGAGCTATCAACAGCTCAGTGTCCAGATGGAGATGAACGGGCAAGTGACGTCTCTCAGAGGTTCATACTAGGCCCAGTGCTTTTTCGTATCTTCATCAATTACCTAAGGAGATGGGATTGAATGTAAGTGCAGCAAGTTTGCAGATGACACCAAGTTGAGCTGTGCACCTGACACACCTGAGAGATAGGATGTCATCCAGAGATACCTGGATAAGTTTGAGAAGTGGGCTCATGTGAATCTTATGAGGTTCAACAAGGCCAAGCGGAAGGTCCTGCACCTGAGTCAAGGCAATTCCTGGTAGAATTCCTTCCAGCAGAAGAAGGGATCAAAAGTGACCTGTGGAGTAGGACTTGAAAATGAAATGATGGATGTGAGCCACCAATGTGTGCTTGCAGCCCAGAAGGCCATTCACACATAACATGCATGGCGAGCAGGTCAATAGAGATGATTCTATTATTCTGCTGTGCTCCAGTGAGACCTCACTCTGGAGTCCTCAGCACAGAAAGACACTGACCTGTTGGGAGTGGGTCCACAGGACGGCCACAAATATGATCAGAAGGGTAGGACACCTCTGGTATGAAGAAAGGGGTTGTTCAGTCCAGAAAAGAGAATGCTCTCCATAATCATTCTAATGGCCTTTCGGTAACTAAAGGGGACCTATAAGAAAGATGGAAACAATCCTTTCAGCAGGTTGCAATAGGACAGGGAGTAACTGTTTTAAACTAATAGAGAGTAGATTTAGATTAGATATAAGGAAGAATTTTTTTTTATTTTACAATGAGGGTGGTGAAATACTGGAACAGGTTGGCCATAGAGGTGGTAAATGCTCCATCCCTAGAAACATTCAAGGTCAGGTTGGTCAGAATTCTGACCAACAGTGGTCTATTGCAAGATGTCCTTGATCACTGCAAGGGGTTGGACTAGATGGCTTTTAAAAGTCCATTCAAAACATTCTAAAATTTTATGAAATTCTAGTGGAGCTGCCAAATATTTCCCGGATTACACTTCCAGACTATAAGAACATTGACATTGACACAGTAACAGTCTTCTTAACTATGCTATCCAAAATATTGCTGACTTCCTTACAAAATGGAAGACTCAAAAAATGCTTTGTAAGACATTCACAAAAGAGTGGGAGACTCATCACCAAAACCAGCTACTAAAAAACCATGAGATCATAAATACCTTATTTAAGGTGATTAAGTTTTGCAGATGGCTATGTCATATACACTAAGGATAAGTATTTGAAGACTGATACAGCTGATTTTATAATCCATGATAGTTTTGATTGTGCACTGCTTCCATTTTTGTTTCAGTAAGATAGTATCAAAATGCTGCACTACTGATATACTCCTGCTGCATGATTACTTTTGTATGCATAGAGAAAAACTTTGCTTCTGGAGTTGCAAAAGCAATGTGCCCTACAGATAGAATTCAACATACAGCACTTAGCAGGAAGGGTAAGCTACACAGTCACAAACTTTTCATACCCACCTACACATTTCAGTAAACCTGACTACTCTGAAATAATGAATAAGTACATGACTATTAAAAGTTTTACCAGCTATGTGAAACCACTAGTTCGCCCATTTCCAGATTTGAATCAGACCATGTCTCTAACTTCACAGCTTGCTGCAAAATTTGTTAGCCAGAGAACTGATGCAGGTTTCACCTAGATTCTTCCTTTCCTCCTTCCAGTAATAATTGAAAGGTTACTACAGAGGAAAATTATGGTTTACCAAA
Source organism: Psilopogon haemacephalus (assembly GCA_013396835.1). Lineage (NCBI taxonomy): Eukaryota > Metazoa > Chordata > Aves > Piciformes > Megalaimidae > Psilopogon > Psilopogon haemacephalus. Next base: position 541,163 of record VWZI01000754.1, read on the forward strand.
CACACAGACCCAGAGGAGACACTAAACCAAGTCCATACAAATTAACTCTTAATAGAGCTGTAAACCATGCTTTCTTTTCAGCCCAAAGCAGCAGGTCTTGCAAGTACTATCTCACTTGACCTGAACAATAAAAGATGACAGAAGCAGAATTCCCACTTAAAAGACATAAATAAGAAGAGTAAGATAATACAGTAACTTTCAGTGGGTGATAAGGTGTTCCTCAACACTTTCTGAACTCTGTGATATTTAAGACCACTCAACATATTACAATACTATACATATAAAATATCTATTTAAAATAAAAATAACTCTTGGTCTTCATTTCCCATTACTGCTGTACTGTATGAGAATTATAAGCTTTTCAGTTTACAATACACAACACGATACAAAACATCTACTGTCATGAGTTGAATCTGCTGCCGATACTCATACCATGCCAGCTCCAAAATGAAGGTGCTGATACAAAGTATTATAGTGCTTGAAGTTCAGACTGTAACATGAGAGGCTTCCAGTTACTGCATTCAGTTTCCAGGTCAGGGGTGTTGGGCTTTCCTGCTTCTGCTGATGGTTCTGCATTTTGCTGTGCTTTTCTGCAAACAGGCTAAAGCAATTGTGCATATTAGCATATCATTAAATGCTCTTTATCTCAACCCAGAGGGTTTTGGGGTTTTTTTACATCTTTTCCTCCTGACTGTGTGTATAGACTGGGGCTTGTGAGAGCAGGATGTGTTAATCCAGAATATCAATGGTGAATTATGAAGAACACATTTTGACTCCCCTGTATCTTGCAATGGGTGCACAAGGTCCCTTGGCACAATGTGGAGCTTCAGTTATTTTGGAACAACCAGTCCTTACAAACAGCAAGAGCCTTAATTGACACTAGAGCAGAGACCTCCTGGAGTCTATGGCAAATACAGGGAAAGAAAAATGCTCCCCTGGGTTTTGGGGGAAGTAAACCGATTAATGCAGGAAGCAATTATACACCCTGTGAGAAAAAGTTATTAGCATGTTATTGAGCAATGGCAGAAACAGAACAACTTACAATAGGACATGGAGTGGCTCTCTGTCCTGAAATTCCTCTCATGCAGTGGGTTAACAGTTTTTAAAAAATCCACTGAATTGGACATGCCAAGGAACCAAATATCATCCAGTGGAAATGGTATATTCAGGACGGAGGCAAAGTAGGGGTTAGTGGAGTAGTTACACTCCGAGAGTGGGTAGCTGCTGCCCCCACAAGGGACCAAGAGACAAACTCTGACTGCAAGGTTGAACAGGAGTCCACCGTGATGGGGAAAGACCTTAGATTAGTTCATGTCTCCTGAAAAGGAACATGGTTGGTTTAGTTACAGGTCAGCTAAATACATAAGAGGGAAAAAAATTTTGGAAAGCAGTAGCTTACCATTCCTATTCGGACAAATTTCTAGAGACAACAAGGGAAGGAAAAATGCAGTCAATATGCTGAATTACAGGCTGTCTATACAACCTCAAAACACGATTTAGGAGAATGTCATTTACACACTCATTCCTGGTCAGTAGCAAACAGGTTAACTTCCAGATTGCCAACAGTATCCAAGGAATGGAAAATATATTCCAAAGAATTCTGGGGAAAAGAATTGTGGGTAAATATCTGGGAAACAGTACAAAGGACTAAGGTAGCTGTGTTTCACACTGATCCTCACAGTATTACACACATGCGGGCACAACTCCGTAATTCTGTTGCAGACAACCAGGCAAAGATTTCCCAAGCCAGACTGGGCTTCCGTCAGGAGGATCATAAAGGCTTGTTGAAATGGACACACCAAAAATGTGGGCACTGTGGAAAAAAAGCCAGCTACAGGTGGGCTCAAGGACACAACATAATAATGTCACTTGATATAATTAAATCAATAGTTGCCAAATGTCCTGCATGCCAACACATTCATAAACATTTGGTGCCTAACATTGTGAAAGGGCAACTAGGGAGGGGAAAATTACTAGGCCAAATTTGGTAAATGGATTATATTGGACTCCTATCCCAGGACCAAGGATCTAAGTATGTTTGTACTGCTGCAGATACATATCCTGGATACACGACTGCCCATCCTTTCAAGAAGGCTACTCACCATAGCATTATCTGTACCGTAGAGATAAGAATCCTGTACTATGGAATCTCTTTGCAAATTCAAGCAGATAGTGGGTCTCACTTTTTAAACAAATTTGTGCAACAATATGCTGTGCAGCAAAATATTCTGTGTTTTTTTCATATATCATATTACTCACAAGCTACAGGATTGGTCAAATGAATGAACGGGCTGTTGAAGGAGCAGCTAAGAAAACTGGGAGATGGGAGCTTATCTCAATAAAGAACCCACACGCATCCTTAACAATAGGTCCATTGGGGAAATGGAGACCTCTCTGTTGCACATGACCACACCCAATTTACACTTAAAACCTTTGACAGTGAGTGAGATTGACTTACTGGGAAATCACTCCAGGTGCAACAGCCCCTTACTGGACCACCTCAGATGCTGCAGGACTAGACCTCTATGCACTGGAATTGATAAAAATAAACCAAAACCAGACAAGAGTTATTAACACTGGAATAGGAGTCCAACTTCCCCCAGGATCACAGGATGTTAGGGCTTGGGAGGGACCCAAGGAGATCATCGAGTCCAATCCCCCTGCCAGAGCAGGACCATACAATCCAGCACAGATCACAGAGGAACACATCCAGACAGGCCGTGAAAGTGTCCAGAGAAGGCGACTCCACATCTTCTCTGGGGAGCCTGTGACAGTGCTCTGTGACCCTTACAGTAAAGTTCCCCCTTGTGTTGAGGTGGAACCTCTTGTGCTGCAATTTACACCCACTGCAGCAGGATATTTTGGTTTAATAGCTTCTCATCTGAACCTAGCTTTGAAAGGTGTTCATGTTATGGAGCCAAGTGACTGATGGAGGTTACCAAGGAGAAATTACTTAAAGTAATCCTATTTAATAATGATGAACAAGATTTAATCATTCAACCCCACCACAGAATGGCATAATTGCTGATTTTCCCAGTTTTGAAAAGAGTGGTAAAAAAAGGGGATCCACCCCAAATTACCACTGTTCACGGTAATATAGGATTTGGATCTACTGTCCTCAACAGTGGGGCAAAACTGTGGGTCAAACAGCCCAGTGGCCTTTTGAAACTGGTTGAAGTGATAGCTGCAGGAAAGAATACAATTCTGATCATGAAAGCTGGACAGCAAAAAAATGGGAATATGTCCCTATGTGTTACCTGCAAGAATAACTATATTGTACAGAATTTTGTATTGCAGATCCTGCACCACTAAATCTACCTGTCTACTGCAACAGTGCATTTGGAAAAGGATACTACCATTTGTAATTTGGATTGGATAACTAGATTGCAGGCTGTCTTGAAAATACTAACCAACCAGACAGCTACATTTCTTGATCGTCTGGCTGACCAATCCATTCAAATAAGAAATGCAATTTTCCCACATTGCCTGTTTTAGATTATTTGTTGTGGGAAGACAAAAGAGTCTATGGGAAATTTTTAAAAAATGTTGTTTGCAAACTGATCATAGTAGGAAAGCAGTAAAACAGTTGACAAAAGAAATGAGAAAATTGGCCCAAACACCCATCAAAACGTGGAAAGGTTGGGAATTAGGTATGTTCTCATGGCTGCCAGGAGGACCATGGTTAAGCAAACGCTTCTTCCTTTGCGCAGTTGTCACTTTGGTTTTTCTCCCAAGCCTAATCTCCTGTTTCATACAATTGACTAGGAATGTTATGAAAGGAATGTGAATTACTGTCATGACCAATGAACAGAGACTCATTTAATGGCAAAGTCTTTATGCCTGATATCTGAATCTAAAGTTATATTACTACCAGGCACATTATGGAGGAATGCAGTTCACCTACAGGTCAAAGGACTGACTAAAGTGCTGAGGCCTGAACAATAGGCCCCAAACCAGAGCTGACCTCTAGGTTAATATCATATCCCATTCAAATGTTATGCATTAATATCTGCTCATTAGCAAGATATGTGTCTATTCTTAGTATATAACCATTAGCAAAATATGCACACTCATTAGTGAAAGACATAGCTTGGAAAAAATACAATCATGAGTAGGGATGAAATGTCATGAGAACGCAATTAACTTTCTTTATTTAGTACAGTATCAAGGCCATATAAGCAAATGTTAAGCCTTTTTGGTAAATCAAAGCCCTGCATGCAACCAGCTCTTTGGCCTTGCTTGAAAGACTGTATCTGAAAGACTGTCAAAGCCATGTGAGCAGGTGTTTGGCCCTTTTGGAAAGGTGGTCAAAATGAAATAGGTAGTCACACTCCCTTAGTTCCTCCCTAGGCCCTGGCCAGGCTATGGGAAGAATCTAACAGAAGAAGAAAAGTCAGATGTTCCCACATTCAAAGTTACATAAACTTGCTTATTCAACCATACAAAAGCCAGACCCTCTTGCAAAAATTTTGGGAGCCTCAACTCTAATTGCACACACAGCATATGATGTCCCAATCGCTGGGAAAGGTTCTCCAAATCCTTGCTGGAACCTGGGCTCCCCAGCAATTGTGGTATCTGGATGATGGTAAAGTACTGGAGCAGTCAATGATTTATCTTTCTTAATCACTATCCAATAACCATATGCAATAATGAATAGATGCATTATCTTGATATATCTTATCTTTGTTCTATTATCATCATTTATCCTGGTCATACTATTACTATTTTGCTTGCTTTCTTTTTCCTGTTATATATAAGTAAAAGATAAAAACTATGTCTTTAACTTGGTGTCTGTGTCCCTTGTGCTAACCCCATCAATCTGCAATACAGTCTTCAGTTAATGGGAAGAAAATAAAGTGATAACAGCCAATACCCTTAGAAGTTACACCTGCTTTACTGATGAAATCATGGCTATCATGTTTATACTCTTCCTATTAAGCTCAGTTCTTGTTTGACATATCTGAGCGACTAGAAAACAGCATCTTATAATGAAGTTCAAGAATTACATTAAAATGTCCAGACCCATATATACAACACACAGTATAAAACATAGCACAGTACACAACAACGTTATGATAGATTTACATTGCATGGTGGTCTTAGATTGACAGCTGGACTCAATGATCTTAGAGGTCTTTTCTAACTGAAAGAATTCTGTGATTCTATACCGTGCCCTCTTAAAAGTAACTGCTAGCATTATGAACAACCTTAAAGTCTGCAATCCTTCAGATTTCATGATCTAAAAACAAATCAGATGAGGTTATTTCTTACAAAAACTAAGAAATATGTAAAAGCACCCATTTCTTTGTACTGCACTTTCTTGCCCTACACTCCACATCCTCCAGACAAAAGATTGATACAAGCTTTGCATTTACTCATAGCTCATTCAGAAGACTTGTATAAGTAAAAATATTAATAGTAAACTAGCTACTCCTAACAAAGGAAAAAACAGAATAGTAAGAATTAAATATCAGACACTGAAAACCCCTGACTTTTAAAAATCAGCAAACCACTAGTCTTACTTATCTCAAACAGCAAACTTCCACAGCTCTGCATCAAGTGGTACATATTCATAGCAGGAAGTGTTTACCCTTTAACTCTTATTCCACTTCTCTTCCAAACTGACAGACCTTAATGATCCTTACAAGCACACTGATGAATTATGGTAACACTGTGTAAAAAAACTGCAACAAGAAACATTTCTCGTATTAGACTCGTAGTTTTCTTGCAAGCATGGGCTTTTAAGACACTAATTTACAATCATATTAAATTATTTCCATTTCTATGTGAAAGAAACATCCTGCTCAGGCTTTTTCAAAATATTTGCTTTGCATGATAAATAAAGTTATCATTTTCCTCATCTTCTACAAGCATCTTTAGCTGTATACAACTACGGCGACGAACGAAAACACTAGAGAAAAATCTTGCTGCGAAGATGCAAAAAGCTCTCCCGAGGCTTTACAGGAAAGTAGCTGAAGGAACTTTTAACGGCGCTGTCAACGCAGTAGTTCCTCGGGAAAGACGTCCCGAAAAGTCGGCGCAGGAGCCACACGCCCCACAGGACAGCCTGCCACCCACTCCCGCCGCTTGTCACTCACAGTGACACCAAATCAAAACCAAGTCTGCCGGCCGTCGCTCACCTCCCCCGCACCACATTCGCCCCCGCAGGCGTGCCCCGGCTCCCTTCCTGCCCCGTCGCGGCCTTACAGGGACGGGACGGGGCTGGCCCGGCCCGGTCCACCATCTACCCCTACCCCAGCTCCCTCCCCACGCCGCGGGGCCGGCCCGAGACGAGGCGAGACCCACCCGCCGCATCCTCTCGTGCGGCCGCGGCGGCTGCCGCTGACGATAACTCAGCCTAAGGCAGACCCCAACGCGCAACTTCAACCACCGCTCCTTCCAACGCAGGAAGTTACTTTCGCCGATGCTTTCTCTTCCGGGTCAGGGTTCTATCGCCTTTTTCCCCGCCTTCCCCCGCCCCAAGCTTCGCCAGCGCTTCCCTGCCGCGGAGGTAACTGCGCAAGCGCAGGCCCTGACGCCGCTACCGCGGGTGCGCTAGCCGGGAACTCCTTGCGGTGCCGTAAACCGCTGCTCCTGGGGGAGGGGCATGGGCTCTACCGTCCTTGGGGCACTCCTCCCCTTCCGGGTCGGAACGTTGTGGTCTGACGCCGGTTTTGCGAAATGCTCCTCGCTTGGGAGCTGTTCTTTCCCCTCTCCAAGGTGAGCTCGGCCGATGCACAGCAGAAGGTCCCCCCGGGTGGTATCCGTTTCTCCTAGCCCAGTGTCTATGGCAGCACCGTAGAGGGGTATTGCGGGTGGGATTCCGACGGGAGAAGCCCCGGGGGCGCTGTGGCCACTACCCCTCGCCCCTCTCCAAGAGCAGCACACGGCCTCATAGGACCCCATTCTCTCAGCGTCCGCATAGGGAGCCTGGATGCTCCCTTTCAGCAGCTGGGGAGATGCCGGGCGCCAGGGACTGGGGGACAAGATGGCGGGGTGGCGTCGAGGATGGGCTGAGTTCCAGGAGAGGATGGCGTAGGAAATCAGATAAAACTCCTGCCTTCACAGCAGCGAGATGAATACATGATGTATTCTCCTCCTATCTTGCCATCCTCTCGCCTGGGTGACTTCTTGTGCTGGAGCGTTGGCAGCTTGGGTGCGAGTCTCACTTGTAACTGAGAACAGTGGTGCCAGCTGGGGACTTTTAAGTAAAGATAACAGTTAAATCCTGCTTAGAAAAAAAGAGGAACTCAGTAAATCTTGCTTATTTGTTTATTTCTTCTTTCACTACAAATACATGGGGTTTTTTTGTTCTTAGTGAAAAACGGACTAAGATGGCTTCCACATCTACATCCCAGCACTCAAAAAAAACAGTGGCCTCTCATGTGCCTTTTGCACATCTGTGTGGTACTCTGGAGCGAATACAGAAATGTAAATCTCGTCCAGAGAAAATGAAGTGTTTCAAGGATTTTCTGGATTCCTGGAGAAAATTCCATGACGCTCTTCATCGCAAAGAGAAAGACGTGACAGATTCTTTTTATCCAGCTATGCGACTTATTCTTCCACAATTGGAAAGAGAAAGGATGGCATATGGAATTAAAGAAACTATGCTTGCAAAGCTATATATTGAACTGCTTAATTTACCAAGAGATGGAAAAGATGCTGCAAAGCTTTTAAATTACAGAACACCTGCTGGCTCACGTGGAGATGCTGGAGATTTTGCAATGATCGCATACTTTGTGTTAAAACCTAGGAGCCCAAAACAAGGCAGACTGACAATAGAGCAAGTCAATGAACACTTAGATGCAATAGCAAATAATAATGTTGCTAAAAACAAAGGTCTATTAAAGAAAAGTCTTCTGCAGTTAATTACCCAGAGCACAGCACTGGAACAAAAATGGCTCATCCGGATGATTATAAAGGATCTAAAACTCGGTGTTAGTCAGCAAACTATATTTTCCATTTTTCATCCTGATGCTGTTGAATTGCACAATGTAACAACTGATTTGGAAAAGGTTTGCAGAGAACTGCATGATCCTTCTGTCTCACTTAGTGATGTTTCTATCATGTTGTTTTCGGCCTTTAAACCGATGCTTGCTGCTATTGCTGATGTCCAGCAAATTGAGAAACAAATGAATAACCAGATATTCTACATAGAAACTAAGCTGGATGGTGAACGTATGCAGATGCACAAAGATGGAGACGTTTATAAATATTTTTCCCGAAATGGGTTTGACTATACTCAGCAATTTGGTGCTTCACCCCTTGATGGTTCATTGACACCGTTTATTCATAATGTATTTAAGAGCAATATACAGAATTGCATTCTCGATGGTGAAATGATGGCGTACAATCCTGAAACACAAACCTTTATGCAGAAAGGAAACAAATTTGATATAAAAAGAATGGTGGAGGACTCTGATCTGCAGACCTGCTTCTGTGTATTTGATGTATTGATGGTTAATGATCAGAAGTTGGGGCATGAAGTACTAAGCAAAAGATATGAAATTTTAAGTAGTGTATTTACCCCAGTAACAGGCAGGATACATGTTGTGCATAAAAAAAGTGCCAGAACAAGAAAAGATGTAATTGATGCTTTAAATGAAGCAATAGATAATAGGGAGGAAGGCATTATGGTGAAACATCCCATGTCCACCTACAAGCCTGACAAACGTGGGGAAGGCTGGTTAAAAATCAAACCAGAATATGTCAATGGACTGATGGATGAGCTAGACCTTTTAATTGTTGGTGGTTACTGGGGGAAGGGCTCACGTGGTGGAATGATGTCTCATTTTCTGTGTGCTGTTGCAGAGACACCCCCCCCACATGAAAAACCTACGATTTTCCATTCTATTTGTCGTGTTGGCTCTGGCTATACTATGAAGGAGTTGTATGACTTGGGTTTGAAACTGGCTAAACACTGGAAACCCTATCATAGGAAGGATCCTCCCTGTAACATTTTGTGTGGAACTGAGAAACCTGAAATGTACATTGAACCTTGCAACTCTGTCATAGTTCAGGTCAAAGCAGCTGAAATTGTTAACAGTGACATGTACAAAACTGACTGCACTTTGAGATTCCCCCGAATTGAGAAGATAAGAGAGGATAAGGAATGGCATGAGTGCATGACTTTAGACATGTTAGAAGATCTCAGAAGCAAAGCAGAAGGGAAGCTGGCATCTAAGCACCTTCATATAGATGAGTATGATGAGCCACAAGAGAAAAAAAGGAAAACTGTATCAAAGGTGAAGAAGATAATTGGAATAGCTGAACAATTTAAAGCTCCCGATCTTTCTAGTGTAAACAAGGTTTCAAATGTATTTGAAGATGTTGAGTTTTGTGTTATGACAGGAACAGTAAAATACTCAAAATCTGAACTGGAAAGCAGAATAGCTGAATTTGGTGGCAGTGTGGTACAGAACCCAGGGCCTGAGACTTACTGTGTCATTGCAGGAGCTGAGAATGTCAGAGTGAAAAATATCATTGCTTCCAACAAATATGATGTGGTGAGAGCAGAGTGGCTTCTTCAGTGTTTTCAGTCGAAAATGCTGGTGCCTTGGCAGCCAGCCTTTATGATTCACATGTCTCCTGACACAAAAGAACATTTTGCTCGTGAGTACGATTGTTATGGAGACAGCTACACAGCAGACACAGATGTTGCACAACTCAAGGAAGTGTTCTCAAGAATGAAAGACAATAATGTGATGCCCTTGCATGTGATTGCAGAGTTAGAAGAACGCTATTCATGGAACAGCTGTCAGCTCAGTATATTCAGAGGAAACACTATTTATGTGGACTATTACTCTGTTGTTAATGAGCCCAGAACCAAAATCCATGGAACAACACTATCAATTAGAGCTTTGGAGCTCCGTTTTTATGGTGCAAAAGTAGTCTCTTGCCTTGAAGAGGGTGTCTCCCATGTTGTTACAGGAGAAGATCATTCCCGAGTAAAAGACATGAAAGCACTCAGGAGAACATTTGGGAAGAAATTTAAAATTGTATCTGAACTCTGGGTAACAGAGTCAGTGGAGGAAGGAGTCCTAAAAAATGAAAATCAGTATTTAATATAAAGTAGTTTTTAAACTTACAGCAAAATATTATTCTTCTTGTGAGGGGATTTGAATATTACAAGATTGCCTTGATTTCTTTTTATGCTTTTTATGTTTCTTTAAAGCAAACTGGCTAAATAACAGTCTATTGTTGAAATTGGAGGCTTTTAATTGTAGAGTTGTGGAAGGAAGGGGACGCTAAACTGATAGATGAGCAAAACCACCACAAGATAGATGATGTAAACATTTTACTTAAAAAAGAGGTCTCATGAAAGATGGAATATTTTAAATAAGAGAATTTCTAACTATTAATGGCACTCGCCTCCATTTGCTCAAAGCAGAGACAATAATATTTTATGGAGATTCTGCTATTTAACTTATTGTTTGTTTATCAATTTGCAATCACATGTTTTTTTGTGGAGCTCTTTTGTGTGTATTCCATATACTGTTATTTAGCAATTTATGAAACCTGTACTATTTTATTTACATAAGTTTTAGCACTGAGTTCCACACAGCCTCAGTAGCACTTTAGTTTTAGAATATTGTGTTTAGAATATTACATTTATTGTGTACATAGCCATTGTAAAATAGAACCTAAACTTCTGAATGAGGTGCTAATGAATTAATAATGACCTATATGTATATGTAAAATACAGATCAATTGCCTGTTAGCAGTAATGACTGCCGGTGCTCATTATGGTTAAAGTTAAACCATGAAGTGTGACAGAACTGGGCTTTTACATGTAACTCTCAGTTTATCTTTCAAAAAAATTTTCATAAACTATTTTAGAAGTGTGGGGTTAATTATCAGCTCTCCATTTCAATGTATTATTTTTTCAATTAGTAAATAAAATCTATTTTTAAAGTGTTCTCTCTTTTTTTTTTTTAAGTGAGCAATGAGTTATTTGAAAAGCACAAAGTATTTTATTTTACTCTGTTAGATAATTTCTCATCTCAAAGTTAATGCATAAAAGTTGAGGTCTCAATTTTTCCTATGCCAATACTGGTATCAAACAGAATTGCTGTTGGGCTGGTCACACTGAACCAGTTTTTGGCTGACCTGCTTCTCCAGTGCTTTTTGAGCTGTTCATATGAAAATATAGTGTAAAAAGAATTGAGAAATGTTATATTAAAGGCTAATTGGAAGGAAGTTTATTCTTATATATTCAGTGTAAATTTTAGGAGCTCCCTTACTATTTTATTACAATTAAGTAAAAATGTAATTACCACATAAGCCTCCACATAAATTGTGAAAAAGCAGAATGTTTTTAATATACGTGTAATGGTGTATACTGAAAGACAGTGCATTATTTTTCCTCTAATGAGTAGAAAGTTGATATATGTGGATTATAATGCTTTGCATTTCATTTACTTGATTTCTTCTGTGTAATGTCATATATTCTGATTTATAAATAGCTGATACAAAGAATTTGTCTTCATTCCCACACAGATTTCTCTTCAATGAGTTTTAGAAAATTCTGTATTTCAGATGATCCTAATTACAAAAGTTAAGAGAAATGAAGACAAATGTGCATTATAGCTGACTGCTGAGATTGTGAAATGTCTCACTTTGACGTCTAAAGATGATTTGAAGACGTCTATTTAAAATGTATTGATTCCACATTGTCTTTTTGTCTTCTCAAAGATGTGTAAGGCTGGGGAATCTAGAACTAGTAACTTATCAGCAACAATCTTACTCTTTTACTGACTCCTCTGCACTCTGTCCCTCCCCCCCCAAAAAAACCCCAACAAACCAACAACCAAAAAAAAAAACCCACCAAAAAAAAACCTTGCAGGTGCACTATGCTGATTTAGCTTGTTTTATTTTGTAATTTGCCTCAGTTGTAGTTACAATTAATTCCTAGTTCTTAATCATGGATATTTGTATGTGGCATGATAACTAGCATGCTGGATAATGCCAGGCAGTTTTAAATGGCATGTCTTCTTTTGATTGACATTTCACAAATTTATACATACTTTAAAATGTTGAGTAAGATGCTGTACTTAATATGTCAGTGTGAAATTCTACTCTTGCTAATATGCCATAAAAATACAGACATTGCAGGTCAGGTTTGCTTTTAAGATGTTTCTTTTACATAGCAACTTAGGTGGGTGGACTGCGTGGATCTGCAGATGAAACTGGACCCAATTTACAGAAGTGCGTATCTGGAATGTAAGTCAGGGTACAGGAGAATTCCTGATCCTCTAAGCAAGGGGATTCTCATGGAAGAAAGTAGTGAGAGGTAAAAGGAGGAATAGGTAAGAACTTGGTGATTCTGCTTAGTTTCCACTGAAGGAAAAAAGAAAGTCTGGAGAGGGTGCAGAAAGTAGGAATATATTGTCCATACACAAGTTTTTTCTTAAAAAAATCAAGAGATACGCTGAGAATTTTGGGCATGGTGTCCATGGATTAATATAAAATGAGATTTGTAGGTAGCAGTAAGAGCTGATGTGGATCAAAAGGGTGCTTGCATACAAAATAATGTATTCTGTGTTTTTTGATCGGTCTAATAATATTTTTTTTTAAAGTTTTGATATACAAAAGTAGCCTCCTATGGAATCATCACCCATTCAAAACAGTTCAAGAAAGCCAAAGCCGGAGTCAAAATTCTGAAACATTAACCAGATGTTTGAATAGATACTGTAAAATATCAAGTCATTTCTCACTGCAATAAATACTCCAGTTTTCTTAATTACATTTAAATCTTTGAAAAGAGGAGGTTTGTAGATGAAGAATTCATAAGTTTTTTTTATGTTTCATGTAAAGCTGATTATAATTTTATATATTTAGAAGCACTTGGATCAAGTGCTCCAATTTATAGAATAATAGACTCAGCCAGGTTCAAAGTGACCTCCAAGATCATCCAGTTCAGCCTATCACCTAGCCCTATCCAATCAACTAGAACATGGCACTAAGTGCCCCATCCAGTCTTTTCTTGAACACTTCCAGGGGTGGCTGCTCCACCACCTTCCTGGGCAGCCTGTTCCAATGGCAAATCACTCTCTTTGTGAAGAACTTCTTCCTAATATCCAGCCTATACCTCCCCCAGCACAATTTGAGACTGTGTCCCCTTGTTCTGTTTCCGGTTGCCTGGGAGAAGAGACTGACCCCCACCTGGCTATCCCTTTAGATAGTTGTAGACAGCAGTGAGGTCACCCCTGAGCCTTCTCATCTCCATGCTAAACCAGCCCAGCTCCCTCACCCTCTCACCAGCTTCATCACCCTTCTCTGGACACATCCCAGTACCTCAACATCTCTCTTGAACTGAGGGCACCAGAGCTGGATGCAGTACTCAAGATGTGACCTGACCAGTGCCAAGTACAGGGGAAGAATAACCTCCCTTGTCCTGCTGGCCACACTATTCCTGATGCAGGCCAGGATGCCATTGGCTCTTTGGCCACCTGGGCACACTGGTGGCTCATGTTCAACCTAGTATCTACCAGCACGCCCAAGTCCCTCTCTGCCTGGCTGCTCTCCAGCCACTCTGTCCCCAGCCTGTAGCACTGTTTGGGGTTGTTGTGGCCAGCGTGTAGAACCCTGCACTTAGCCTTGTTAAATCTCATCCCGTTGGCCTCTGCCCACCCATCCAGCCTATCCAGGTCCCTCTGCAGGGCCCTCCTACCCTCCAACAGATTGACACCTGCTCCTGACCTGGTGCCATTTGCAAACTTACTGATGATATACTAATTTTCCTCGTCCAGATCACCAATAAAGATATTGAACAGGATCAGGCCCAACACTGATGTCTGGTGCAGACCACTAGTGACTGGTGTATATACTTAAGCTGATGTAGTCCAATTTTGGAATTAAAAGCCTGTGGGAAGTTTGCATGAAGTATGACAGTCTTGCTAGGGATCAGTATTTTTTATATTTCTCTCTGTGATTTCTCTGACTTGTCAGTGGAAACACAGAATGTGTTGACTGTACAGGGCTGGTGATGTATGGTGTTCTCACACATCAGAGTGTACATCCCAGGTTCACACCTAACAAAAAAAAAAAAAAAAAAAAATGTTTTGCTAATTTTGNAAAAAAAAAAAAGAATGTTTTGCTAATGTTGTAGGTATTTATGCCATGTATAAAGCAAGTGCCTAGTTCTTGTAGTGCTCTTTTATACTCTTTATATACATACAGATGGGTGGAAATACGTCTGTTGCAAGGCAACAGGATGGCTCCCATGTTACATATTGCCTCTGCTCTCATTATATGAGAATGTAAGAATCCAAAATCATTAGTAGTTGATGTTCAGAAGGCATTGACATGGTCCATTTATCCCTAGGATCACTTGCTGAATTCTTTTAGCTCCACTTGGAATGTGCCTGCCTTGTTAAGCAAGCAAGGCATGTGTATGAATGAGTTGAAAAATTATTCACTGGGGTGGGAAGGTGTAGGGCTGTTTTCCAGAAAGTGTATAGCTTGTGTGCTAATGAAAGAGCAAGAAAGCCTTGACTAGATTTTAGCTGCTTGCAAACCAGCACAGCTTTAATCAGTCCCCTTGCTTTATTTCACATTTCCTCCCTTTTTGTCTGTCCACTGAAAAGAACTAATTGACATTCTTGCTGTTTTAAGAGCCCATGCCAACCTGATGAGGTTCAACAAGACCAAGTGCAGGATCCTGAATTTGCTTTGGGGCATTCACTGGCATTGATACAGGCTGGGCAGTGACTGGCTTGAGAGCAGCCCTGAAGAAAAGGACTTGGGGGTGCTGGTGAGTGAGAAGCTCAGTATGAGGTGCCAGTGTATGCTTGCAGCTCAGAAAGCCAACCAGATCCTGGGCTGCATCAAGAGAAATGTGGACAGCAGGTTGAGAGACGTGATTCTCCCCCTCTAATCTTCTTTCAAGAGACCTCAACTGGAGTACTGTATCCATTTCTGGAGCGCCTGTTACAAGAAATATATGGACATGCTGAAACATGCCCAGAGAAGGGCCACAAGAATGATCAGAGGACTGGAGCACCTCTCATGGGGACAGGCTGAGAGAGCTGGGGTTGTTCAGTCTGGATAAGAGAAGGCTCCAAGGAGATCTTATTGTGGCCTTCCAATATCTGAAAGGGGCCTACAGGAAAGCTGGTGAGGGACTTTTTTAGACTGTCAGGTAGTCATAAAACTGTGGGAAATGGATCCAAGATAGAGGAGGATAGATTTTTGTTAGACATTAGGTGTCTCACCACATTCATCATGAGGGTGGTGAGGCACTGGAACAAGTTGCCCAAAGAAGTGGTGGAAGCCCCATCCCTGGAAGATTTTAAGTCCAGGATGGATGTGGTTCTGAGCATTCTGGTCTACTGGAATGTGTCTCTGTCCATGGCAGGGATGTTGGAACTAGATGATCCTTGAGAGGCCTTCCAACCCTGACAATTCCATGATTCCGTGATTCAATTTTATAGTCTATTCCTACATTTGCAGATAGAATTTAAAATGCAGATTTTTGAAAAATGTAATACTGTTGTTTAATTATCCTTTGAAGACCTGAAAGCAAAAAACACTGTGCATATACAATGGATTGTCACCTGCTGGCTGTGTATAGAAGATGCATTATCTTAGCAATTTCATGTTTAAAATATTGTAAGTAGTAACACTGAGGAAGCTCAAATTCATGGATTAAAAAAATTTCCCTCTCTTTTTGCTGCAACTTAGCTATAGTATTATGGTAGCTTTGGGTCTCTTTATGTGCCTCTACTTTATTGTAACTGTAGTGAATAGCAGCAGAACCAAATTCCTTCTTTTCCCTCCTGCTTTTAGGAAGATAAATTGCCAGAGAAAGAAAAGGCAAGAGGCTGAAGCAAGTCAATACAAGACCTTACCCATTTTCATATATATTGGTCTTTATACATATTGCATGAAATGATCATTAAACAGTTAAATGAATACTTTAATTAGACAGGACAATGTAAATTGTTTTGAGTAAAATATAATGAAAACTATCTGCTCTCAGTTAATCTATGTTTTCTTTGTTTTTGAAGAACAAGAGTGATTCATATATTTAATCTGTCTAGCTAAATTATATAATCAATTAATTTTGATATTGGGCATATAGCAGCAACTATAACTACCAAGAGAAACTATTTCAGCCACACATGAGTAGGATTTCTAGTGTGTAAGAACTTCAAAGATGGGAAGGAGCTCTCAGAGCTCTCAGCACACCTGCTTCCTTTCGGGGTGTGACTGGCTGCCTGTGCTCAGTCAGGCTCTTTAATGGTGTAACCATGTTGCTTTGCTCAGAGAGTTGTGAAAATTGCTGTGTATGAAAAACATTGTGACAAACCTTGCTGAGGACCTCCTTCTATCAGCTTAGAAGCTGCTTTTAAGTTTGGTCTGCTGGTCCTCACTATAGCTATGTTTGACCATGTACCTAGCTGATCTCAGTCCTTGGCCACCAGTGACTTCATGGCTTGATGTTGGACCTACTTATTCATGATGGGCTTACCTAGCCATAACTAGCTGACCAAGTTTGCCATGCCAGCATCTGCTTTGCTCATCTTCTTAGATAGGAATTCTGTGATGGGACTGTGCTTATTGCTGGTGGGAACACAGCCTCTCGCCCATCTTCCGTTTCTCTCAGCTCGCAGCACTCTTCCCCTTGCTGAGTAGCCCATTTGCATTTCTTGAGACTACATGAGATTGAATGAAAAAAAGAAACTTTACTTCCTTATATCTTTCCTTTATGGAAATCCTTACTCCTCACAGAATCAGCTGTTCTTGGCCCCTGATACTAATGTGACATTTAGTCTGTATGAGAAATTATTTCCAGAACTGAATTTTTAAAATGTCAAATTCTTATAATTTTTTTTTTTACCCTAGTGCATCTGTTTAGTGAAACACTTAAAACCTGTGTGGTCCCTGTTGCTCAATTTCCATTTACTCTTCACTGAAATAGAACATCTGTATGTTTTGAAAGAGTCTGAAAGAATATCTTTGACAAGCTGAAGGTCCATTTTTTTTTCAGGCAAAGAGAAATCAGTCCAAATCTCTGTCAATTATGGGAAATGACAGATCAGGTGTATTTTTCTGAGCTAGTGAGAGGTTCTAAAAAGCTACTGGGGTTGACACATTGTTTCAATCTTTCAATTAAAAAAATCCTAATCAATTATTTAATCTTTCCAATACAGATATAATTTCCATTTGAATACTTTAAAAAAGGTTGAAGTTTTAAGTTACAATTTTTTTCGATTAAAAAAAAAATGTTCATTTGAGGTGACAAGGAAAAAGCCTTTTTAGTCAGTTCAAGCAAACATAAAGCATCTCCAGCTGGTAACAGCCGTTGTACCACAAAACACTAGATGGGCTTATAAATTTTAACTGGACTTCTTTTTTGCTGTGAAGGAGTAGGAATGAGGAAACAGTCTACAATTCTGAATTATTATACAAGCCTAACAGTGAAGGTGGCACTTATAGGTATAATTAAAATGTTTCTAGAAATAAGGGAATTAAAAAAAAAAAATTAATCTTGAAATTATTTTCTTTAGTATTTTATTGGGATAATTTCAATAGTTATAGCTCTTCCCTTGTAATTTTAGGAAATATTATTTTGAAATAACATGCACTAGGACCCCCTCTCCCCGTGGGATATTGAACCTAATTAAACGCCATCCCGTCACACATATAAGGGATAATATCAAATTCAAACTGCAGTCATGGCTTTGTCAATGACTTGGATGCGGGAATCGAATGCACTTTCAGTAAGTTTGCAGACAACACAAAATTAGGTGGGAGTGTTGATCTGCTTGAGGGTAGGGAGGCTCTACAGAGGGAGCTGGATAGGTTGAACTGATGGGCTGAGGTCAGCTGTATGAGCTTCAACAAGGCCAAGTACTAGGTCCTGTACCTGGGCCACAACGACTGCCTGCAATGCTACAGGTTGGGGAAGAATGGCTAGAGAGCTGTGTGGTAGAAAGGGACCTGGGGGTACTGACTGACAGGCAGATGAATATGAGCCAGAAGCATCCAAGTGGCCAAGAAGGCATCCTGGCCTGTATTAGAAATAATGTGGCCAGCAGGAGCAGGGAGGTGATGTTCCCTCTGTACTCAGTGTTGGTGAGGCCACACCTCAAGCACTGTGTTAGGTTTTGGACACCATGGTACAGGAAGGACATTGCGGCACTGGAGCAGGTACAGAGGAAGGCTGCTAAGCTGGTGAAAGACCTGGAGAACAAGTCCTGTGAGGAGTGTCTTGGGGAACTAGGGCTGTTTAGTCTAAATAAAAGGAGGCTGAAGAGAGATGTTAATGCTCTCTGCAACTGCCTGAGAGGAGGTTGTAGAGAAGTATGAATTGGTCTCTTCCCACAGGTAACTAATGATAGAACAAGAGAGAATGGCCTCAAGCTGTGCCAGAGGAGGATTGAACTGGACATTAGGAAAATTTTTTCACAGAAAGAGTTATCAGACACTGGAACAGGCTGCCCAGGGAGGTGGTTGAATCACCATGTTTAAAAGCCATGTAGATCTGGTGCTTGGGGACATGGTATAGTGACAGATGGGTGGAGTGGGTGAAATGGCTGGACTTGATGATCTTGAAGGTCCTTTCCATTCTGGATGATTCTATTTCTATTATTTCTATTTCATGAATGTTATTTTTTTCCTCACAAACAATGTAGGATAATGTAGAATGTCCAAGCATGTGTGAAACAAGAATGTTTCAACTTGTATACACTTCCATGTTAGGAACAAAATATATATATTTAAATTCATTCTCTGTTAATGACATGGGTAAAGGAACTATGTAAAATTGTGAAATCATGTCATGTATCACAAAAGTAAAATATAGTTTCTACAGCTAAACTTGCTAAAAATAAGGTACCAGGGGAGAAGGATTGTTGCATATGGTGTAAGGACTTGTATATTCCACACTCTCATCCTTGGTCTTTCACAGAATGCAACAAATTAATCCAGTAAGTTGTAGAGTTGTACTAGTCAGTTAGAAAAGGTTAACTATGATGTTATCATCATTTTTTATCAAGTTCAAATTAGCCTTTTGAGATAGATTCAGATAGAGTGAGGTTGATAGAAGCATTTGTGATTCTGATCTATTAATTTATCTAGCATTATGTGGGTTTTTCTTGTATAAGACTAGATTGGTGGATATTCTCAATCTAATTTCTGGTGCCTCATGAATGGGTAACCTGGCAAATGGTGGCATCTTATACATTGCAAATTTAATGTGTTTTTTTGGTCTTGATTTTTATTGGGGAGGGAGGTTGCGGGGTGCTTTTCTGGGTTTTGTTTGTTTTGTATTCATTTGTTGTTGTTTTGTTTCATATGCAGTGCAAATGGTATTAGTATAGCTATCACTCTGTGTTGGTTTGAGCTAATTGGAGAATTTGAGTGAGAAA
>VWZI01000755.1:0-20334 GCA_013396835.1 Psilopogon haemacephalus
ACCCCTCCTGGGGACCAAAATCCCCAAGAGAGGGTAACCAAACTCTCCCCTACCATCTTTCCCCCCGTTCCCCAGCTTTATCTCACCACCTGTTGATGCTGCAGATAAGCTGAAGATCAGAGAGATTAGTGGTAGGAGAAAAAGTTAGTCGTTTTTGTGATTTTACTCTGAATTTAGCCAGCAAGCCCGAGAGATAAAGGAGAAAGCAGCCGCAGTGCCCAACGGACAGAAGCCCTCTGCTTTTCTCGTTTGTTTTGGGAACATCTCTTAAAACAATTTTTTTTTTTCCTTTCTCAGTGAAACTTGGTGAAGTGACACAATGTGTTTAACTCTCTCTCAGTCAATAGTCTAATTTCTCACTCAAATTCTCCAATTAGCTCAAACCAACACAGCTGTGCATGCACATTGCCAGCTCATGTTGAGCTTTTCATCGCTCCAGACCCCCAGGTCCTTCTCCTCAGGGCTGCTCTCCAGCCATTCACCAACCCAGCCTTGATTTGTGCTTGGGATTGCACTGACCCAGGTTCAGGACCTTACACTTGGCTTTGTTGAATGTCATGAGGTTGGTCTGGGCCCACCTCTCCAGCCTGTCCAGGTCCCTCTGGATGCATCCCTCCCCTCTAACAAGTCAACTATGCCACACAACTTGGTGTCATCTGTAAACATGCTGATGCTGCACTTGATTCCTCTGTCCCTATTGTTGACAAAGTTGTTAAATAGCACTGGTCCCAGGACTGACCCCTGAGGCATTCTATTCTCTAATGTCTCTTGCTCAGGCATTCTTGCTTATGCTCAAGATTGTTCAGGTAATGTGTTCTACTTGTCATGTGCTTCTAGTGCGTGATTTGTTCTTCCTTAGTTTCATACATACAGATGAGTATTATCAGCAAGATCACAGAATCAGTTTGGTCTGAAGGGACATTCAAGATTATTCAGGCCAGTCCTAGACTCTGCACTGAAGGGTCAACACTAAACCATGTCTCTGAGCACCAGGTCCATAATAGCAATTTCATCACTGCCCTGGGCAGACCATTCCAATGGCTGAGAACCCTTTCAATGAAGAATTATCTATGTTCTCTTTTCCTCTTGCTTGTCACCAAGGATGGAGGCTATTCCTTTCTCACTCGAGCCTCCCTTCAGAGAGCTGTAGAGAGCCCCTCCTCCAGCCCACTTCCTCCAGGCCCTTCTCCAGCCTTGGTGACCTTCTCTGAACATGCTCCAGAACCTCAATGTCCTTCCTGGTGTGAGTGGCCCAGAACCAAACACAACGCTCATGGTGTGGCCTCACCAGTGCAGAGCACAGGGTGATGATCATGTCCCTATTTCTGCTGGTCACAGTATTTCTAATCAATGCCAGGATGCCATTGGCTTTCTTGGCCACCTGGGCACACTGATGACTTATGTTCAGTCAACAGTCAACCAATACCCCCAGGTCCCTATCCAAGTTCCAGCTGCTGAAATACCTATGTATACATAATATGACATATTGCATATATTGAAACATCTGTAACACATCATAAAATTGCTATCAGTCATTACCTTTCTCAGACCTTCTCATCTCTTTCTCAAATTGCCATGGATGACAATTGTTTTTAGCTTTTTTTTTTTTTTTCCATGGAATCTTTTTAGGTCATTTTAAAGCTGCTGAGTTTCCTTATTCTTCCCTCTTTGATATGATTCATAGCCTGCCTATCTTTTTCATGCTTCCATAGTCATACAGTAGGACAACTGACAGAAGGACGTAGAGATGCTTCAATTTATTTTTCACAATGTTCTTTCTATCACTAATAATCTCACTTCTGACCTATTGGTCTCTGTCTTCTATTCATAATTTTCAGTGATTTTTTATAAAATCAAAAAGAAAAACAAGATTAAGTGTGGAATTCAAAGCTGTTCTGATTGCTAATATGGAAAGAAATAATTTTATGGCAGAAGCTATGTCTTCATCTGCAAAAAATATAAGTCTGGATGGTAATAATTGCCCAAGAGAATGAGCAGGAATGCCATGAGAAATGGTAAATCAGACATATCAGAGTAAATGGAAGGGTTAAACTTGCACATTCCTAAAGATTGTGGTGTTTTTTTCAAATTCCCTACATAAGGTTAGGTAAAAGGAGACTGAAAGTTACATCCAAGGCTCCTTTCTTTGTAAAACAAACAGATAGGTAGATTTCCTTCCTTATCCAGGGTCCTGAATGTCACAAAGCCAAACTGAAGATTGTATTTGATACAGATTTCAGTTGTCAGGTTTGAGCAGGAACTTTTAGTTGCTGAATCTGGCAAGTGGTTATTCACCAGTAAGTTATTCTTTCTTCTAGAGTAAAATATGACTGTTGTGTAGCTGATACTCCAAGTAATTGCAATAGGGTACAGTGCCCTTCAGTTGTTTGCTAACCAAGTGATAACACAGGCAGCCAAAGATCAGCAGACTCACTTGGTCAGTCCTCTGGCTGTTGATGGGTATTTTGGCATAGCTGATTTCCATCCTCTTCCCACTCTCCAGTTTTGTAGTCTTTGTCCTTAAATGTGGGTTATCTTCAGCCATATGACTGTCATCTTATTACTGTTGTATTTTCACAGAATTGCACAGAATTGTCACAATCAGAAGTGACCTCAAGGATCATCTGCTTCCAAAGACCATGCTATGGGCAGAGACACTTTTCAAAGGTCATTTGAGACAGAATAAGGGGGAATGGTCTCAAGCTGAGACTGAGTAGGTTTAGATTGGACATTAGGAAAAAGTTTTTCAAGGAGAGAGTGGTCAGGCACTCAAATGAGCTGCCCAGAGCTACCGACTGTAGATACACAGACTCATAATAAAACAGATGTGCTGTGTCAAGATACAGAGATAAGGAAGTCTTGGCAAGAAATGGAGACATAATGTGGAGAAAGAATGAGGAGGTGTTAAATGTGCATTGTGAGGGTTTGCAGGAATTGACACACAGGCTCTAAGGGTGGGCCATGTGTAATGTGGTGTCTAGTGGTGTCAGGGAGCAAACTAACCTTGGGGGTTGTAAAATTCTGATAAGGAAAGCAAGACAAAGACCTTACAGTTTCTCTGTGTTCTTAGATGTTAAGCAGTGTCTGTATTTTGTATCAAGCAGAGATGTGTGATTTCACATTTTAGTTAAAACAATCATTCTATGGTTTTAGCTGTTTGGTTAGTGTGAATAACCAATAGAAGTAGAACACGATGCCTTGTTTAGAATATCTAAGCATATATAAGATAGAATCATAGAAACATAGAATGGTTTAAGTTGGAAGAGACCTCAAAGATCATCCTGTTCCAACCCCTCATCATAGGCAGGGACACCTCCCACTAGATCAAGACGCTCAAGACCTCATCCAGCCTGGCCTTGAACACCTCCAGGGAGGGAGCAGCCACAACGTCCCTGGGCAACCTGTTCCAGTGTCTCACCACCCTCACTGTGAAGAACTTTCTCCTAACATCCCGTTTAAATCTCCCCTCTGCCAGTTTGAACCCATTACCCCTCATCTTGTCATTACAAGACCTTGTGAACAGTCCCTCCTCAGCCTTCCTGTAGGCCCCCTTCAGATACTGGAAGGTTGCTATAAGGTCTCCTCGAAGCCTTCACTTCTCCAGGCTGAAAAGCCCCAACTCCCCCAGCCTGTCCTCATAGCAGAGGTGCTCCATCCCTCTAAACCTTTTCATGGCCCTCCTCTGGACTCTCTCCAACAGTTCCATGTACTTCCTTTGCTGGGGGCTCCAGAACTGCACACAGAACTCCAGGTGAGATCTGACGAGAGCAGAGTAAAGGGGGAGAATCAGCTCCCTTGCCCTGCTGGCCATGCTTCTCCTGATGCAGCCCAGGACACGGCTGGCTGTCTGGGCCGTGTGTGCATACTGTCAGCTCATGTTGAGCCTCTCATCAACCCAGACCCCCAGGTCCTTTTCCTCAGGGCTGCTCTCCAACCACTCGCCATCCAGCCTGTATCTGTGCTTGGGATTGCACTGACCCAGGTGCAGGACCTTGCACTTGGCCTTGTTGAATTTCATGAGGTTGGCCTAGGCCCACCTCTCCAACCTGTCCAGGTCCCTCTGGATGGCATCCGTGCCCTTTAGCAAGTCGACTGTGCCACACAACTTGGTGTCATCTGCAAACTTGCTGAGAGTGCACTTGATTCCTCTGTCCATGTCACTGACAAAGATGTTAAACAACACTGGTCCCAGCACTGACCCCTGAGGGATGCCTCTTGTCACTGGTCTCCAGGTAGACATTGTGCCCTTGATCATTACTCTCTGCATGCAACCATCCAGCCAGCCAATTCCTTATCCAGCGAGTTGTCCACCCATCAAGTCTGTGTTTTTCCAGCTTGGTGACCAGGGTGTCATGTGGGACAGAGTCAAAGGCCTTTCTTAGATCCAGGTAGATGACAACAGTTGCCCTTCCCTTGTCCACTGCTGCTGTGACTTCATCATAGAAAGCCACCAAATTAGTCAGGCATGATTTGCCCTTGAACAAATGCATGTAATAAACAGAACTGATTTGCATCAAATCGTTTCCCCGTCCCCTCATCACAGCGACAACTGACTCTGGATGTGTTTAAGGGTTGTTTGGATGTGGTGCTTGCAGAGTAGGGTTATAGGTTGGACTTGGCAATCCTCAGGGTCTTTTCCAAGCTAGATGTTTCTGTGATTCTATGATTCCACTAGAAAAGGTTGGACAAGGCCTTGAGCAGCTGAATCTAGATGAGAGGTGTCTCTGCCCACATCAGGGAGACTGGAGTAGATATCTCTGAGGTCTCTTCTAACCTAAGCCATTCTATGATTCAGTGAAGTCCCACAGCCTTTAAGCATGAGTTTATATTGCCTGGAGGGTATATTCTAGGTGAAAGGTGGTTTGTGTGTTCACAGGATGTTGTTTAAATACAAGTGTGAGTCAGAGCTGAAGTGCAAGAAGAGTGAAGGTCCTATGCTGTTCTATTTTGTGCCATCTCTTCCCATTTGATATAGTTAGTGCAGTAGCTGTGAATCACTGAAGTCTGATGTATCACATCTAATTCTAATATTGTCTGTGTTTGGACTCCTTTGTGAAGGGCTGCATGTCTGACTGCTTTGCATCTCAAGAGCAGCTGAAGAAGGACTCTGTATCTGGCTCAGTGTTTTAGCGATATGAAATGCTTCTTTCTTAGGAAGTTTCTGTTGTACCCAAAAACTAGGTATGGAAAATACATTTTTATTATCAATATGACTGGAATAGCCTGTAGGCAACCTTGGCTACCAAATGACATGTAAAACCTTTGGTTATAAGGACAGCCTATTGTTTAGTATTGCTAAATTAATTCTAAAGTAGATATCACCTCTAGTCCTCTCTGACTCCTGTGGCGGAAGGCCAATATGGGCTTAATACAAGTCCTGGCTTGTCCAGGCATGATCTCCAGCTCACCCTTTCCCTCTGCTGAAGGGGGGACTAGCACAAGGAAGAAGACAAAAGGTTGGGAGCCAACAAGTCTGCTTTGGTGGAAAAACAAGGTGTATACACTTGTTTATGCATGGCCTGTGTCTTCCCAAATAAGAGTAAAGCAAGCTAGCTTCAACTAATATGGTTGGTTTTGGCAATCTGCCATTCTAGTTGGTGAATCTCTGTGGCCAAAGGAGCCGTGAGATGTGGACAACTAATAAATCTGAGTGCAATTGAAAAGCAACATGTTTTGCTCTGTTCTGACATTATGCTCTGCCTCGTTATGCTCTACTCTGCCTTGCTGTGCTCCAGACCATCTTTGATGTGTAACAGAAGCTTTGATGCTTCAAGCTTGTCCACCTGGAAACTTTGCTGTACTTCGGTTTACCAGGGAGAGGCATTAAGTTCCTCCACTCTGTAGGCAAGAACTAGCCACCAACAAGGCATCATGTCTGCCCACACACCATCCACCCTGGAAGGAATCAAGACCAGATCAGAGACTGTGCTAACCACTGGCACTCTGCTAGAGCCCTGGAAAACTCCAAAAGCCTCCAACAGCTATCATAACAGCAACCCCTTCATGTGTTTTGGGTACTGCCTGGGAATATAATGCAGCCCTGGGAATCTGGAGATACTAGTTTGTGAGTAAATGTCTTAAAAAGCCAGGGAAGTGGTGGAATCACTGTCCCTGGAGGTGTTCAAGAAAAGACTGGATAGGGCACATAGTGTCATGCTCTAATTGATTGGATAGGGCTGGGTGATAGGTTGGACTGAATGATCTTAGAGGTCTCTTCCAGCCTGGCTAATTCTATGATTCTATGAAATTTCTGATTTGTTTTTTTAATTAATTGATTGTGCCTTCTGCTTTGGCAGAATAGAACCTCTGGAGTTCCTCTAGAAGACAAGTGGCATACTGACTGCAAGGACCTCTTTCCAACAGCTCAAATTGATTGTGCCTTCTGCTTTGGCAGAAAGGAGCCTCTCGAGTTCCTCTAGAAGGCAAGTGGTATACTGACCAAAAGGAGCTCAAATTAATGTTTGTATATTGCCGGGTTTTGTAACTGTTTAAATTGCCTGTTCCCTGTGTGTAAATACACAGAACGGTGCATTTGAACCTTATAAATAAGTTTACTGGAGTGATTTAATATTAATATTTTTAAATAATTTATTTAATTTTGCCTGGGTATTAATATAAATAAATGCAATTAATCAATTCTATAACTAAGAGATACCAGGAGATCATATTAGACACTACTATAGTCAAGCACACTTGAGGCCATCTGATTTTCTTATTTCTCATCTGTTTTTGCAGTAGAATCTCTGAATTAAAGTTGGATTCTTTTGTTTTTAGTTTTTGTTACTTTTTACTTTACTAGAGTTTTCTGAATCTTCTAAGTGTGACTACAACATGCATAGCAACTACTGATATATTTGGTATGTTTCAGTGAATTTCCAGCTGTGCTCTTTCCCCCTTAAGACATTAAAGGAATCAGATCTTAAGTTTTCACCTGACTTTCTCATGCTTTAAAGGGTTATTTTTTTAGTGTCTCCCACTGAAATATTCTCTGAAGCATCATATATTTGGGTCAGAAGAAGCCAAAGTCCAAAGCCTTTAAGCTTCTTATATGAAAAAAAAGATTCAAAGAATCACAAAATTATGGAAATAAAGTAAAAATAATACTGTTGCACATTTGAAAGTGCCAAATTGCTTGGTTCAGTTCTTCAGAATTCAATGTAAGTGCAATATGAGTGCCTAAAGTGCCTAAAATGTCTCTTCTTTGCCTGGTCTGCTTATAATACTCATTGTTTTCTTAATGTGGATTTTGGGAATTTTTTTGTATCCTTAAAAAAATGCTTATCCAAAAGTTTCAACTCTGTCACTGCCAATCCTGTCAGTATGTTAGACTTAGAGAAATGAGCCTACTGCCACTTGCCCTGCAATACTTCAAAGCGCACTGTCTTTCATTTGATACAAATGTAGTAAGCACATGGATTTGAAGCTGATTCTGATGCTCTTCTTGCCTATAGTGAATCACAGAATCATGGAATGGCCTGGGTTGGAAGGGACCTCCAAAGGTCATCTAGCCCAACCCCACCCCTGCAGTCAGCAGGGACATCCTCAACTAGATCAGATTGCCCAGAACCTTGTTGAGCCTCACCTTGAGTATCTTCAGACACAGGGCCTCAACCACCTCCCTGGGCAACCTGAAGAGAGGTTTAACTTGTAAAACTATTTATTTCTGCTGTGGATTTAGTTAAATTCTTGTAATAGAAGTATCAAGGGAACCCAGCCCTGAAATCAGTGTTCAGAGTTACCCTCATTGTTTTTAATTACCTCATTTGATCTTCATTGATCTTCACACAACCCTAATATAAAAATGGAATTTCCTGGTTTTTATGAAGGAAAAAATATTATTGACATCAAGATATTAAACCAGAGCTAATTAAGCTGAGCCTTACAGGAATCCATGCTAAAGGACTGTGGATTCCTGAGACTTTCTATTTAAATGCTAAAGATCCAGTCTCATATTGGTGGAGATCGGTTAGCCAAATAACTTTTGATTGAAGTATTATTGAAAGCATAAGCATTTAATTGTTCCTGAAAATTTAGTCCTTTTAGTCTCTGAGCGTGGAATTTTTTTCTTCTCCTCTCTTTCCTTGTTTTCTGGTCTTTTTGAAGACCTCTGACTGATATTGGAGAGTTAATTCCACTCTTTTTGTGTATTTTTAAGTATACCATTTATTTTCAGTTCAAGGTAACTTCCTGCTCACCCTTCATCTCACTTCCCATGTGGATTTTCTTTTTTCCCTTGAAAATCCAAAGTCTTAACAAAAAACAAAACAAAAAAAAAAGATGAGCCTGAGGCATACAGTAAAATAGAATAGCAGCTTCTGAAAAGAAAAAAATCCAAAGGTCTGAAGGCTCAAAATCTTACATTATTGCATCATGAAAGATTGGTAAGATTGCTGGAGGCCTTTTAATCGCACAACACAATGCAATGATGTCAGTATTTATGCGAGTCTGGACAAGTTATAACCAATGTAACAATGTGTAAATGAATCTCAAACACCCACACAAGGAACCTTTCTGTGTTCTTAGGTGACTGCAAAACAACCTCCCAAAGCCTGTTTCTTCATCTTTTTCCTTCTGTGTAAAGCAGGTGCGAATATAAGAGGGCTTGAACATTTCAATTTTGCTTGTAAATTCACAGGATCACAGGAAGTTATGGGTCAGAAGGGAGCACAACCTCTCTGCCAGAGCAGGACCAGAGAATCTAGCACAGGTAGCACAGGAACACATCCAGACAGGACTAGAAAGTCTCCAGAGAAGGAGATTCCACAACCTCTCTGGGCAGCCTGTGCCACTGCCCTGGGACCCTTACAGTAAAGAACTTCTTCCTTATCTTGAGGTGGAACTTTCTGTGATGGATTTTATATCCATTGCCCCTAGTCCTATAACAGGGCACAACTGAGAAGAGTTTGTCCCCTCCCTACACACCCCTGGCTCTCAGATATTTATAAACATTGATTAGTCTTCACCAGAATTCAGTCTTCAAATGCTGATGCCAAGCCCTTGTCCTACTAATGTGATTTGGAAGAAGCTTTATAGAAGGATATTTCCGTTGTAATGGGCATGAGAAAACAGCACGAGAACTGAAATCCATATGTCAGGTGTCAAGATCAGGAGAGATGGAGTCAATGACAAATTATTTCTATTAAAAAAAAAAATCAGGAACTGACCAAGAAACTGTGATTAAAGGCATTTGAGAATCTTTCTGGCAGTGGTTTCCTGTAATTTCACGTGTTCAAAGAACTGTCCTGGTTTTATTCAGCAGACTTATTCAAATAAAAACTCTTAATTAATTTCATCACTGTGTCTCTCATTCACTGATGACTTGCTGAGCTTCTTGCTCCTGGAAGCAAAGCTTGAGTTAGCTTACATGCTAGTTCTGTGCCTTCATCTGAATGTCTGACTTACAGAGAACCCCAGCACAGGAAATGGAGATATGAGGGTGTTGAGACTCTGGAATAGGTTGCTCAGTGCTCTCTCCCTGAAGATGATCAAGGCCAGGCTGGATGAGGCCTTGAGCAGTCAAGCCTAGTTGAGAGGTGTCCCTACCCATGGAGTAGATGATCTCTGAGGTCCCTTCCAACATAAGCCGTTCTATGATTTGATGAAATAAACACAAAAAAAAGGATGTAATTTAATTGAAAGGTGGAGACATCCTTCTGCAACTCTCAAGAGGTTGTGCACATGTGAAAACTCCAGAGAAAACATCAATGGAAACAGACCTTTTGCAAAACACCAAACCACACGTTGCTGCTCAAAGGGAATGGGATTTCCCAGCACCTGTGTAGTCTTGTTTTGTGGCTCTCCTTTTGTATACTGAGAGACCTAACAGGTGCCAAGAGGATGAAGCCAGGCTCTGCTTGGTGATGACAGGACAAGGGGCAATCAGTGGAAGTTGAGGCATATAAAGTTCCATGGAAACATGATGAAAGAAATTTTCACTGTGAGGATGACAGAACAGTGGAACAGGATGCCCAGGAGGGTTGTGGAGTCTCCCTCCCTGGAGATATACAAAACTCTCCTGGATGCATGCGATGGGTTAGAGTGGATCTCTCCCCAAATAACTCATTATAAACCTCCTCCAGAGAGACTAAACTCACTACAACTCAGAATTTGGAAAGTCAGAAAAAAATAAAATTGTATTTTTACAGAACTAAATATAACAGTACAGACAGAATAAACAATCACAGAATATAGTAACCTTAAAGAAGATGGGGATGGCAACAAGCAGTGGTGAAGCAGCAAAACAGCAGCCAAAACTGGCAGGGGAATTTAGCAGCAAGCACAGCAGAAGCAGCAGTGTGCAGATAGGAGCTGTGCTTCCAGACATAAAGTTTTTGATGCTCCGATGAAATTATACTAACTTATCCACTGTTGCCACATTATGGCCTGAAATGTTCACTTCTCCACTCAGAGGCTCCAGTAGTCTTCCTCTTCTCAGTTTCTCTGTTCCTAATTTTTTTATGAGACTGTCCTCATAGTAGAGATGCACCATGTCTTAGATCATCCTTGTGACACTCTTCTGGACTCACTTCAACAATTCTGTGTACTTCTTATGCTGGGGATACCAGAACTAGATGCAGTATTTTGGGTCGAATCCCACAAGAGGACAGTAAAGGTGCAGAATTCCCTCTCTTGTCTTGTTGTCCACACTCGTCTTCTTGTGGCCCAGGATACAATTTGGTGTCTGGGCTGCATAAGGGGACACTGCTGGCTCATGTTGACCTTCGTATCAATCAACACCCCCAAATCTCTTTCTTATGGGCTACTCCCTGCCCACTCTGCGCCCAGCCAGGACGTGTACCTGGGGTTGGCCCAACCCAGCTGCAGGACCTTGAAGTTTGACTTGTTGAACCTCACACAATTGGCACTGTTCCACTTCTCAAGCCTTTCAAGATCCTTCTCAGTGGCATCCCTGCCCTCAGGGGAGTCCAGTGCAGCACACAGCTTGGTGTTATCAACAAACACGTTGAGGGTGCACTCAGTGCCACTGTCCACGTTGCTGACAAAGATGTTAAACAGCACAGGTTAGAGGCTTACCTATTCTACCCTTTCATTTTCTGCCTTTAATATAAATGCTTTGTAATTATTTGCTGTACCACGTAATGTCCTCAGTAGTATTTGTGAATTTTTTGCCTTACCCTGTTTTACACTATGCAGCATTATGTAAGCTGACTGGAGAAATTTCCAGCCTCTGTGACTGGGCTGACACCTGCTTGAGGATGGTTCTCTGAGGTGCAGTCTGCTGAAGCTCTGACTTTGGTGGTTTGTTGTTTTTTTTTTTCCAATCATGGAGTTTTTGTAGTCATTTGTCTATCAAATTTCCAGCTGTTGTATGATAAGCTGTGCCATGGTAATTTTCCAGCTCATGAGTTTTAATTCATTCCTATCTCAGAAATGGTGATTGATCTGATATCTAAAATATAGGGAAAATACTATTTTCTCTGTGTGAATTACTTTGAAATCAGATGTGGCTAATACTGGGAAAGGTTTCCTTTTACTTCTGGAGTACATCAAGAAATAACAATAAATCCAACAAGAAGCTCAACTTGCTTAGCATCCTCAGCAATGCTTAGTGTGCCTCAGTTTCTGAACAGTGATTTGAAATGGCTTTGATTGCTTATCCAAATGTGGCTTTTAAGTAGCTGCTGCATTGACAGCATCTAGACCTGTCATAACAGACAGTAATTACTCTGTGCTGCTTTTCCTCTCACATTTACTTGTCTGCTTCTTGCTTACAAACCAAGTACATTAGAAACTAGACTAAGGTTTTGCGTACTGAATGAGCAGTTGCATTGCCTGGTGAGTTTCACTCTATGTTCAGATAAGCAAATGCAGCAAAATTATTTGCATTAAAATAGCTGTTTCACTGTTTTTTTCCTTCTTTTTAATACAACAGTGGCAGAATTTTCTAGACTTACCAGACCTGAATCTTCCAACTACAGGAGGCTGAAAATGATCCTTTGACCTTCATAAGCCACACTGTTCTCATTACCTGCTCCAAAAGGCTGGCCCATGGCTGATGACCTGCAGCATGTATAGAAGTGCTTTAAACCTGCTTCTAACTGATGGGCACCACTGGTAAATGAAAAATGGATGCTTACACAGCTGAAAAAGCAGAAGAAATGTGCCATCCTGTCAACACCTGTAAGTACTCTCCTTAGATGCCCAGGAGGAGGAGAGGGGGAGCAGACGGAGAAGGAGTCTCTTTGACAAAGGAAAAAAAATGTTAATTCAGTGTTTTTTTCCCACATCATGTCAGCTTTGATTTCTTCTTCATCTTTGTCTGTATCCATAAATTATCTGCCATAATTGTACAAGTGTCCTGAATAAATGAAGGCTTTGCCTAATTAAATTGTGGAAGGCTGAGATGCAGGTGTAATCTGATTACTGAAGCAAAGGGCAAAAAAACCCCAATGTGCAACTGATTGATGTCACCTATTGAACCTAAATTTAACTTGTTGGTTGCCTTACTAATACTGTTTTGACTAAAACTGACATCACCGTGCAGGCCTGCAAAATGGCAGAAATTATTTTAGTTTATATATATGAAAAATGAATATTTGCAATGCACACATCATAGAATAGTCAGGGTTGGAAGGAACCTCTAAAGGTCATCCAGTCCAACCCCCTCTTCAGTTAGCAGAAACATCCTCAAATGGATCAGGTTGCCCAGAGCTCTTTTGAGCTTTACCTTCAATATCTTCAGGATGCGTCCAAACCACCTCTCTGGGCAATCTGTTCCAGTGTTCCACCACTCTCATGGTGAAGAACTTGTTCCTAACATCCAATCAAAATGTGTCTGATGGGTCAAGGAAGAGTATTTCAATAGAACTGATATATAGAGTACTTCTAATTCTTGGTGAGTAGCTTACATTTAAATGTGCAACTCAAAGTAGTCTTAGGCTGATTGTATCAATATACAAATAATAGATTTTGCTTCCTTTGGAGTTTAATTTAGAGCTGTTGATGGTACTGATAAAAGCAGTTGCTTATGCTCAGAGTTATTTGTCTTCGTATTAAGTAAATATGATAGGAGGTAGGCACTAAATTCATCCCTGTGTGTCATATAGTTGTGTACTCTTGGTGGAGCTACAGTTCGTGTACAAGTGTTGCTTTGTCATGACTAAATGGCTTTGTTTAACGGCTGCAAAGTAATTCAAGTTGTTTTAAGGCTATGCATGGAGTAAACATGCTTTCTTCTTTCTTCACTGTCATCTGCATTTTACTGCATGGTGTATCTATCTGTTAGGACAGCCAAAAAAGTAATTTTCTGGGTGAAGATTTTCAATGCCATTTCCTTAACATGATCAAAGTAGCTGATGAGCTTCCTTCTAAATTCTCTGACAGTATTTTCCATTTCTTCCACTCTTGCCATATGCCACCTTGTTTCCACAAACTGGTATCATGGTCATTTATTTGTAAATCTGTTTCCCATTCCAGCTGCCATCTGAAGAGTGATCCTTCACCTGAAATACTTCTTGAATTCCATGAACCATGTGGTGGTTGTTTGGGTACTCTCGCCTGAGCCATGATATCTGATTTTCTCCCAAGAAGTTGTATGGATCACACAGTCAAGAATAACAGCATTTTTAATTTAAGAATCTGCTTAAAAGGCACTGTTTCTGCCAAGGCAGCGTAATTCATGTGAGAAGGTGCTGCAGCTCTTGCCCTGATCCAGTTCAACCCTCTCTCATTTAGCTGCTTTTCTTTCAGGAGCCTCAGTGGGCTGTGACCATGAGCACAGTAAGATGATGATGGCAACAAGACTCAAACCCCATCATCTCTCAGCTTCAGACTTTGAGCCCAAGCATAAGTCAAACTTCAGCCTCTGTCAAGTGGCTTGAGCCATTATGTCCCCTCCCAAAGTGATAAACAGGTACCCACGGGTATTTAGGTACTTGTTAGTGTCTTGCCCAAATATGGGTAATCAAGCCCTGGGGTTCACCTAATATGGTCAGCTTTGCAAATGCCATTCTGATTGGTAAATCTCTGGCCAAAGGAGCCTTTGCAAGTAATATAAATTGAGCCAAGTTGCAAGCAGTAGAGCTGCTCTGTGCTGCACTGAGTTGCTGCTCTGTGCTGCCTCTGTCTCACTGTCCTGCGTCAGTGTGCTATTCTGCTCTACATTCTGATCTACAGACTGCTCAGCTTGATCAATGTGGTCTGCTCTGCCTCCTGCTTCAGACCAGCTTAATCCTGATGATTTGGGCTTGAACGACCTGGAAATCTAAGTGCTTGAAGTTTCCCAGGAAAAGGCATAAAGTGCCTCACAATGTGGTGGTAAGTGCCACCAACATTGTGTTCTTTGCACATCTTCAAGAGATCCTGCCTGCACCTCTGCAAACCTCTGTGCCAAAAGGAACCAGGATCAGGGCAGAGATCATCTGCCTCTTTCCTAGCACCATGCTGAAGTCAGTGAAGATCTGGAAGCCTCTCAACAGCTATCAAGATGCTGAGCAGCTCTAAAAGTGCCACAAAGGAGCCAGGCACTATCTCTGAATTCTACTCCACTGCTACGAGTAAAACAGACTTTTCTTAGGCTGCCTATTTATAAGTGGAGCAAAGCCATCTTGTGGCTAAACTTTTTGAATATTCTGATTTTTCTAAATTACTAAATTATCTGTAAGCATCCTTTTGAAGATTTTTCCCAACTGAGTTAGAACCTAAATTTAACGAGTTTGTACACAGTTTGTGAACAGGGCTTTTTGGAAATAAAATGACTACATATTTTATAATTTCTGCCTTGTTAAATGTCCACAATCAACTCAGGCTCTCTACAACTGCCAGATAGGAGGTTGTAGCCAGGTGGGGGTTAGTCTCTTCTCCCAGGCAACCAGTGACAGAACAAGAGGACACAGCCTCCAGAGTAACAGGGCAGGTTTAGGCTGGATGTTAGCAATAGTGATTGGCATTGGAACAGGCTTCCCAGAGAGGTGGTGGAGCAAAGACCCCTTCATAACACCATCTGTAATGATTTCCATTCCCTGGCTGAAGAGTACAAAGGGAAGGTTTTAAAGCCAACTGCTCTAGCACAGAACAAGTTCTCTTGACTTGCAGATGCAGAGGTTTGAGGAGCGCAGCCGTAACCAGCTCTGGGTCCTAACCAGAACATTAAATTCCAATATAACTTCAAAGGGATTATAATATTCCACTTCTTATGTGTTCCTGTGTTTCCTTGGACCCACTTTGAAATTCTTCTTGAAAAACTTACTTGAAGAGATCAGATTGACAGCACAGGCCTAGGCCCAAGCTTTGCATTAAAGCCAGATGTGGTGGTTCAGGAGTCCCCACCCCCTCCACACACTTGGAGTCACCAGGCTAATTCAGACAGATGGAAGCTATATTTACAGCACAGCACATATTTGCAAGCATATGTACACAATGTTTACAATTATATACACATTACATACAGGTTAGAAGTAATACAGAAATTTAAAACCCCTTCCGAACAGCGAGACTGCCCAGGAGGGTTCCCAACCAACTCACTCCTTCTTCCCACCTTTTGTTATCTCAGAAACACAAAATTTGAAAGCTTACGTGTTTAATTCATAGGTAAGCAGGAGTGAGATGTCAGAGATGATAAGGGTTTAGAAGGAAAGTACTAGACTGAGTTACATAGGTTTCATGCACAAGAATGAAGGCAAGATACAGACCGAAGAAGTGAGAGACTTTGTTATTGTTATGACTATGTGTCTCAGCAAAACCAATGGGTGATATAGATATCACTATTATTTTCTTTTCACAGCCAGTGATCTAATTTCTCTCATTAAAATATTCCAATTAGCCTCAAACCAGCACACCAAATATTATCTTTGTCTGCGCTAATGCCAGTTAAAGTAAATGAAGTGAAGCTGCAGAGACCTGATTATCAAGGTCCAGTCATTTCAGGTCTTTAAAATGAAAACCCATGCAAGTCTGAACCAAGACAAGTGAAGCTTTTTAGATTATGAATGATCATTGATATTTTAATTTTACTTTAATATTATTTTATTTTCTGAATAATTAATAACCTGTGGCACTGTGATTTTAATGATCTCTTCCTTCTCCTATTCAAATCAAATTCCTTTTTCCCCTATTCAAATCAGAACTGGGATCAGAACGAGATCTTTTCAAAACTATTCCACTGTAACTTTTAACAGATATTTACCATTTGCAACATTGTTTGAATGTGTGTATTTGTATAGCTAATGAAAGAAGAATACTGATTTTTTTTTTTTTTGTATGGGGGGGTGTGACTTAGGTTTTTTCCTCCCCCCTTGGTTTATGTAACCCTCTGTATTTAAAAGCTTTTGCCACAAATGTGTGGGGATGGTGAAGGTGTTTATCTTTCTGATTCTTCCACTACATCATATGGATCACTGGGAGATATATTTCTTTTTTTTTTTTTCCCTTTTCCTACATGGACACTATTGCTTATAAATAAAACCTGAACCCTAAAAGGGTAGGAAAACAATTTAGAGTAGAATTACAGAATTGTCATGGCTGGAAGGCACCTCAAGGATTGTCTAGCTCCAATCCCCCTGACATGGGAAGGACACTTCACTCTAGATCATCTTGCCTAGAGCAACATTCAGCCTGGCCTTAAATAGTTCCAGGAATGGGGCTTCCACCACCTCCCAGGGCAGCCTGTGCCAGTCTCACCACCCTCATGATGAAGAACTTCTTTCTAACATCCAATCTCAATCTCCCCTCCTCCAGCTTGGATCCATTCCCCTCAGTCCTATCACTACCCAACACCCTAAAAAGTCCCTCATCAGCTTTCTTGTACCACCTTTCAGATACTGGAATGCCACAATAAGATCTCCCCCAACCTTCTCCTCTCCAGACTGAACTCTCCCAGTCTGTACTTTTCAATGTAGTCTTTGTGCTTCTCCTCCAAGCAGCACTCTGCTGTGATCTAACATTGCTTCAGAGTGACATATCTCTGTAGCTGCAAAAGTGACAGTGTGATTCCAAACCACTGAACAGACATGAGGCACATTTAAAATGCCAACATGTGCAGTACATGGTATTCTTACTTTAAAACAATGTAATCATTTAAGAGGCCCTTTATTTGCTCATGCATGAAAAGGTAATCTCCATCCTGTTGATTTAAGTTCAGAACAAAGAGGGAAAATAGCTTGATGGAAATCAAGCAGTGTAGAAAATGGATTTGAGTTTTGTTTAAATTTAGATGTTGTATCAAAAAATTAATCAAACTGGAAAATCAGTCCCCATATCTGGAGACATTCAAAAGCAACCTGTATGTGTTCCTATGTGACTTCTTTAGGTGAACCTGCCTTGGCAGGGGGTTGGTCTTGATGATCTCCAGAGGTTCCTTGCAGTCCCTGCCTTTCCTAGTAAGTGTTCTCACATTGTCCTTTGGGAAATGAGAGTTACTCAAACAGCAATCAATCCTCTCCAGTAACTGTTGTTGGAATAGATATGGAAAGAAATGTAACAGACACTAAAAGGAATATGGAGTTTTTCTTCCTTTAATATTCTACGGTTTGTTCAACAAAATTTAATCTTTGTGACACATTTGAAAATACACACTTTGTGCTTTTCCAGATCAGTTTCCTTTCCTGTAATTTCTGTTTTCGATAAGTAAACTACAAGGAATCAGCTGTGAAT
Organism: Psilopogon haemacephalus; assembly: GCA_013396835.1. NCBI lineage: Eukaryota > Metazoa > Chordata > Aves > Piciformes > Megalaimidae > Psilopogon > Psilopogon haemacephalus. The sequence goes on from VWZI01000755.1 coordinate 17,611, forward strand.
CAGCACTTCGTGTGTGTGTTCTTTATATGGAGGAGAGATGTGGATTTGTAGAGTGGACTGTTCAGTGGATAAGGAATTAGCTGGATGGTCATATCCAGAGGGTGGTGCTCAATGGCTCAAAGACCAAAGGGAATGCAGTGACAAGAAGTGTCGCTCAGAGGTCTGCACTGGGACTTGTGCTATTTAATATTTTTCAATGACATAGACAGTGGGACTGAGGGCACCATCAGCAAGTTTGCAGATGACACCAAACTGTCTGGTTGTCAACAGACCAGAGGGACAGGAGGCCATCCAGAGGAACCTGGACAGGCCCAGGTTAAACACATGAAGTTAAAAAAGAGCAAGTGTAGGGTCTTGCACCTGGAATGAGACAAACCTCACTATCAGTACAGGCTGAGGGATGAGGTGTTAGAGAGCAACCCTGTGGAAAGGGACTTGGGGGTGCTGGTGGCTGAGAAGCTGGACATGAGCAGACAGTGCACACTTGCAGCCCAGAAAGCAAATCATACCCTGTGCTGCATCAAAAGAAGCAACTGATGTCATCTACCTGGACCTGAGCAAAGCCTTTGACACTGTCCTGCACCACATCCTGGTCTCCAGGATGGTGAAACATGGGTTTGATGGGTGGCCCACCAGATGGATAACGAACTAGCTTGATGGCTGCCCCCAAAAAAGTGGCTGTCAATGGGTCCATGTCCAAGTGGAGACCAGTGACAAGTGGAGTGCCTCTGTGTAGGAACTATTAAGTATGGATTTTATATGGGATTCTTAATGCAACTCAATCATACACGTGGAATGTACAAAAGTTTTTATTCTTGGAGTTGGGAGGAAGTGCAAAGGTCAAAACTCACCTTTGATCTTAATTTCATGACAAAAAATTGGAGTGATTGGATACGATTTCTGCCTTTTACTGATATCAAGCCCCAAGTACTTGACATTTTAAGTAGTGTAAAAATGCCTGCTTGTGTTTATTTTAGTTATACTTTAGAAAATAATAGTGCTAGAAAGCAGAATGTAACCCCATGCAAGCTTATCTTTAGAAATAGTACCACATGGTGTAATCAAACATATAAACAGGAACACAATCGAGCAATAATCACCCACCCCCGTATACTCCCAAAGGGTATATTTTTTTTATTTGTGAGGACCAAGCTTGGCCAGGGCATACCATCTCGCATAATAGGAGGACCTTGTTCTTTAGGAAGATTGACGCTTTTAACGCCTAACCTCACGATGATCCTAAATCACACTCATCACCATAGGAGAAGCACTAAGGTATTTCAAGACACCTGTGATGATAATGTAAAGTTGTGGAATAAAGGTGAAATTTTTGCTGCCAGCCTTTTTGTCCCAGGGGCAGCTGCAGCCAGAGCATTGAGTCAATTAAACAAGGTTGCCTGTTGGTTAGCAAAGCAAACCAATTTAACATCTTGAATCCTAAGCGAGTTAGCAGTAGATGTAGAATCTGTTAGGCATGCAACACTGCAGAATAGAGCAGCTATAGACTTTTTATTGCTTGCACACGGCCATGGGTGTGAAGACTTTGATGGGATGTGTTGTATGAATCTTACTGATCACTGACGGTCCATTCGTGCAAGGATCCAAGACTTGATGGATCAAACAGAAAAATTGAGGGAGGCTCAGGGATGTTTTTGGTTGGAAAATCTCTTTAATGGATGGGGATGGCCTGGATGGGTACGCAGTATTGTTAAAATGCTTTTTTAATGCACTTTTGTATTGCTTTTGTTAATTTTGTTGATTCCATGCCTTTTGCATTGTATTTGAAGAATGATTGATAGCGTGGTCATGAAGGTATTTGTTGTGCAATAGGAAGGGAGAGATGTAGGAGCTCTAAATATGGATGCTTTGTTGTATCAGGATATTGAAATAAATAAGCCATGGCAACAGGATACCTAAAAGGGAACAGAATGTCTAAAACAGGGACAATATACCTAATAAGGACAGGATGTATCATATAAGAGTTATGAAAGGTCAAAAAGAGGAAGAGAAACAGCCTTGAGAGAAGGAGCGACTTCCATAAGAAGCAAATGGAAAATTGTTACATAAGAACAATAACACTTTTATTTGCCAGTAACCATAAACTGACCACCACCATTATGTAATTGCATGAACACCTAGCTTTTACCAATCTGCTATAGCCAATGGATGCATGGACAACAGTTTTTGTCGAATCACCATTTACCACATATGCATGATATCTTGTATGTATTAGAGTGTATATAAGCCCACTCTAAGGCTAATAAAATTGAGAATTGGTTTGCATCAAACCGTCTCCCATCTCCTGGTTCATGGCACCTCTGGGATCAGTCCTGGGGCCAGTCTTGTTCAACATCTTTGTGGGCAACACAGACAAAGGCATTGAGTGCACCCTCAGCAAGTTTGCTGATGACCAAGCTATGTGGTGCAGCAGACATGCTGGAGGGCACGGGTACCATCCAGAGGGACCTGGACAGGCTGCACAGGTGGGGACAAGGTAACCTCTTGAGGTTCAACAAGGCCAAGTGCAAGGTCCTGCATCTGGGTCAAGGAAATCCCAAGTACAAATACAGGCTGGGCAGTGACTGGCCGGAGAGCAGCCCTGATGAGAGGGACTTGGGGGTGCTGGTGGAGGAGAAGCTCAACATGAGCCAGCAGTGTGCACTTGCAGCCCAGTGTAGTGGGTTTGCAGTGACCTGCCCCCACCCCCCCCCCCCCTCTTCGCCA
>VWZI01000755.1:20484-34055 GCA_013396835.1 Psilopogon haemacephalus
AGAACATTTCTCAAAACAATTTTTTTTCTGTCTCAGTGAAATTTGGTGAAGTGACACTGTATGTTTAACTCTCTCTCAGCCAATAGTGTAATTTCTCACTCAAATTCTCCAATTAGCTCAAACCAACACACCCAGAAAGCCAATCAGATGTGGGTTGCATCAGGAGAAATGTGGCCAGCAGGTCAAAGGAGATGATTCTCCCCCTCTACTCCACTCTGCTGAGACCCCACCTGGAGTACTGTGCCCAGTTCTGGAGCCTCTATTACAAGAGGGATGTGGACATGCTGGAGCATGTCCAGAGAAGGCCCATGAGGATGATCAGAGGGCTGGAGCACCTCTCCTATNGAGCACCTCTGCTATGAGGACAGACTGAAAGAGATGGGGCTGTTCAGTCTGGAGAAGGGGAGGCTCCCAGATGACCTTATTGTGGCCTTCCAGTATCTGAAGGGGGCCTACAAGAAAGCTGGGGAGGGACTTTTTAGGCTATCAAGTAGTGACAGGACTAGGGGGAATGGAGCAAAGCTGGAGATGGGAAGATTCAGATTGGACATGAGGAGGGAGTTCTTCACCATGACAGTGGTGAGAGCCTGGAATGGATTCCCCAGGAGGGTGGTTGGGGCCACTTCCCTGGAGGTTTTTAAGGCCAGGCTGGATGAGGCTCTGTTCAGCCTAATCGAGGGTAAGGTGCTGTCCTGGTATGGGCGTGATTACTGCCCAGAATCGGTTTAGTTCCTGGGGTCCCCCTCCCCCTTCCGTTGCAAGGTCCAAAATGGGGTGCAGGGGGGGCACACCACATGGCCCTGGAACCAGGAGACCTCGGGCTGCACCTACAAATCACAAGCCCGAGTCAGGTGATCTGTGCTATGTGTTAAGGTGTTGAAAACCCACCCCTGGGCGTGGGACTATTTTGAACCAATTAGCCATTCAATGGATGCTAAGTGCCTATTGGTCAGTTCCACGCTCCCCTGATAGGGTATTTAAGGGGGTGCAACAACCGTTAGGGTCTCTTCTTTGTCTCCCTCTTGTGCCGCAAGGAACTCCAGCCTCAGCACCTGTCCAGCACCAGCCACGTGTTCGGCAGCAAACAGCGGCAGCATCACAGCTTATAGCAAAGCGGCAAGGCAAAACCCCCTCTTTTCTTTCTATTCGGGATAAATCCGTCCTTCTCTACCCCTCCTTGGGAAGAAACATTGTACCTACCACGCATTTTGGGGGCTTTTATAGGCGCGATTGGAATTGCTTTGTATTCAGGCTCTCTGTTCTCTAAGTTCTCACTGTTTAAACTGTTTATTCTGTGTTTCAAGTGGTGTCATGCATTTATTCCTGCCAACAGCGCATCCAAAGAACCCAGGGAGAATTATTCCGGACCCCCTCTGCGATTATCAACAATAATTAAAATTTATATTCACGACAGGTGCCCTGCCCCTAGCAGGGGGGTTAGAACTACGTGACCCTTGTGGTCCCTTCCAACCCTGACTGAGTCTATGATTCTATAAGTGTGGCCAGCAGATCCAGAGAGGTGATTCTGCCAATTTGCTCTGGTGAGCCCACATCTGGAATGCCTTGTTCAGTTCTGGAGCCCTCATTATAGAAAGAACATGGACCTGATGGAGTGGATCCAGAGAAGTGACAGGGAAATGATTGGAGGATTGGAGCACCTCTGCTATGAGGACAGGCTGAGGGACCTGGGGTTGTTCAGTCTGGGGAAGAGAAGGCTCTGGCAGGACCTAATAGCAGCCTGCCAGTAACTGAAGGGAGACTACAGGAAGGATGGAGAGAAGCTGTTTACAAAGGCCTGCAGTGACAGGACGAGGGGCAGAAGATCAGGGAAGTGGTTGAGGCCCCTTCCCTGGAGACATTCAAGGTGAGTCTTGGCAGGGCCCTGGTTGACCTGATCTAGTGGGGATGTCCCTGCTGACTGCATGGAGTGTGCAGTAGATGACCTCTAGAGGTCCCTTCTGGCCCAGACCATTCTATGATTCTATGGAGAGTCTGGCTGGTGATAAGTGAGCACTTGGTAAATGGTCTTCAGCCAGGAAAAAGACTGAATCTTAGGCAAATTTGTAAAATAGATGTTGCACTTAGGCTCTTCCTTTGTGATTCTGCTCCTCAGGAGAAGGGTTAGCAAACAATTAGGAAATGGGAGAGTTGGGCAGGGAAGCACCTAGTGAGGTTCAATGCGGATATGTGCAGAGTCCTGCATCTGGGAAGGAACAATAAATTGCACCAGTACAGGTTGGAGAGTGATCTGCTGGAAAGCAGCCCCATGGAGAAGGACCTGGGAGTCCTGGTGGATAACAAATTCTGCATGGGACAGCAGTGTGCCCTTGTAGGCAAGAAGGACAATAGAGTCTTGGGGTGCACTAAGAGAAGTGTGGCCAGGAGATCAAGCGAGGATTGCCTCCCCCTCTACTCTGCCTGGTGAGACCAGGAGTATTGCATTCAGTCCTGGGATCCCCAGTTCAGGAGGGACAGAGATCTACTGGACAGAATGCAAGAGAGTGCTACAGAGATGGTGAAGGGGCACTGCCCTATGAGGAGGGGCTGAGGGATCTGGGACTTTTTGGCCTGATGCAGAAGAATTAGAGGAGATTTAATCAATGTTTATAAATATCTGAGGGCTGGAGGTCAAGAGGGAGCAGACAAACTCTTCTCAGTTGTGCCCTGTGATAGAATAAGGCATAAGGCATATAAACTACAGCACAGGAAGTTCCACTTCACCAGGAGGAAGAACTTTGCTGTAAGAATCCCAGAGCAGTGGCACAGGCTGCCCAGAGAGATTTTGGAGCCTCCTTCTCTGGTGCCTTTCCAGTCCTGTCTGGATGTATTCTGTGTAAGCTGTGCTATATTCTATGGCTTTCCTCTGGCAGGGATCTTGGACTACTATGTGGAGAGGCAATCAGCAGCAGGATCCACCACCACCAGGACCAGCTCCTCCTTCAATGCCGCGATGAGGAGACGGGGAGACGGTTTGATGCAAACCGATTCCGTTTATTACATGTATTAGTTCATCTTATATATGCTTAGATATTCTAAACAAGTCATCGTGTCCTACTTCTATTGGTTATTCACACTAACCGAACAGCCAAGACTAGTACAATTATTGGCTTATAAAAATGTGAAATCATATGTCCCTATTTTAGTGCAAGATACAGACACTGCTTAACATCTAAGAACATAGAGAAACTGTAAGATCTTTGTTTTGCTTTCCTTATCAGAGTTTTACAGCTCCCAAAGTCACCTCGCCCTCTGACTCCACTTGACACAGTATTTCAAACACTCTGTGCCCAAGGCTTGTGTTTTAACTCCCCTACATCCAGCAGCTGTGTATAACTCAAGGTCATTTTTTCTTCCTTTTGAACCCCCACAACTCCCCTGTAACACATTCTCGTTCTTGCTTCACATCCCGCTCTTGTCTTTATTAGGCATTTTGTTCTCTTTTAGACCTTTTGTTGCCATGGCTTTCTTATTTCAACCTCCTGATACAGCAAATCATCCATACTTAGGGTGCGTGCACCCACACTTCAACTTCAGAGGAGCTGTGCACATTTGATTCTTACTCTCAGGTGATATGGGGACCTGCAAAAGTGAGGGCTCCTAGAAATAGGGAAGAGAGGCCTCAGTTGCCCTTGCACAACAGATGTGGGGCACTAGAGGTTGAGGGGGAGGTAATTTTTGAATCAGAAGTAACATCATCTCAGGGGTTGACTAAAGCGTATCAGTCCTCACCTTGCATCACAACTTGCACCCAAAAAAAAAGAAAAGGGTAGTGGTTATTGGTGATACCCTTCTGAAAGGAATAAAGGGCTTCATATGTCAGTCAGACCGCTTCTTATGGCCTTGGTCAGGTATATTACAAGAAGGCTGCCTATTGCAGTACAGCCCTCTGATTATTATCTCTTGTTGGTTATGCAGGTGGGAAGTGATAAGGTTGATACCATAAGTCTAAAAGCAATCAAAAGGGACTTCAAGGCACTGGGAGAAGTAGTTGAGGGATTGGGAGCACAGGTAGATTTTTCATCAATACCTTTATTTGCAGGTAGGACTACTGAAAGAAACAGGAAATCATGTCTGATTGACAAGTGTCTCAGAGGCTGGTACAACCAAAAAAATCTTGGGTTCTTTGATCTTGGGGAACTTTAGATGGCTCCAGGACTGATAGTGACAGAAGGGGTACATCTGTCTCAGAGGAGGAGAAAGATCCTGGCACACAAGCTGGTGGGGCTTGTTGAAAGGGCTTTAAACTAGGCTTGATGAGGGAGGGGATTAAACACAGAAGTACTAGAGATGAACCAAAGGAGGCTGAGTATGTTAAGCCAGAGATAGGGGTAAAACCAGCAGCCAACTGAAGTGTATGTATATTAATGCATGCAGAATGGGTAATAAGCAAGAGGAGCTGGAAGCCTTGGTACAAGAGGCAAACTATGATGTTGTTGCCACCACAGAGATGTGGTAGGATGACTCACACAACTGGAGGGCTGTAATCAATGGCTACAAACTCTTCATGAGAGACAGGCAAAGGAGAAGGAGTGGAGGAATAGCCCTGTATATTAGAGAGGCTCTGGACATCATGGAAGTATAGATTAAAGGTACAAATCAGGAGGAAGGCCAACATGGCTGACATCCTGGTTGGAGTTTGTTGTAGACCACCCAACCAAGAAGAAGAGGTTGCTTTATTATTCTTTAAGCAGCTGGAGGCAGCCTCAAGATCACTTGCCCTCATTCTTGTGAGCGACTTTAACCTGCCACCTGCTGGGAATTTAACACTGCAGAGCAGAAGAAATCTAGGTTCCTAGAGTGCACAGAGGATAGCTTCTTAACCCAGCTGTTATGTGAGCCTACCAGGGGTGCAGCTCTGCTCAACCTGCTGTTCACAAATAGAGAAGAGATGTGGTGGTCGGAGGCTGTCTGGGGTCCAGTGACCATGAAATAATAGAATTTTCAATAGATGGTGAAACCAGGATGGGCATCAACAAAACTTCCACAGTGGACTTCTGAAGGGCAGACTTTGGCTTATTTAAGGAACTAACTGGGAAAGTTCCTTGGGAAACAGCCCTGAAAAACAAAGGGGTCTAGGAAGGCTGGACCTACTTCAAGAAACAACTCTGGAAGGCCCAGGAACAGAACAGGCTGTCCCAATGTGAAGGTGAGACAATGAGAGAGACAAGCAGACTGGATGGGCAAGGAGCTTCTAAAGGAATTAAGTGGAAAAAAGAGACCATATCACCTTTGAAAAAAAAAGGGGAGGTATTCCAAGAAGACTTCAAGAACATTGCTAGGTCTTGTAGGGAAAAAATGAGAAAGGCAAAATTCCATTTAGAACTTTGTTGCAGAATATCTCTGAGAAGCAGAATTGAAGCAGTGAACAATTCACTGCTGTGAGTGTTAAGTACAGCGGAACACCTGTGAACTGTACGTGCAGCCGGAACTGGAACGGAAGAGAAACAGAGATGCAGAGTGGGACAGTTCCTGCTTCTAAAAAAGTTACCTAGAAGTTTCTGGATAACTGTGAAGTCACTTGTTTATGTACAATAACCAATTATTGTCTTCCACATATGATCCTTTGTGCCAATCACCTTACTTGCTCTGTAACCACCCCATCTTGGGGGAAATAAGCTTAACGAACTTGTATTGAGGAGGAGTAGTAGTAGAAGTAGTAGTAGTGTATGTAGTAGCAGCTGCTCTTGTATATAGTGGTAACAGAAGAAGAATAAAGGAGGACGAGTGTATAACCATATTGGTAAACAGCCTCGTTGCTTCTGGTGCACTCACCGTCAGTCATTTGCAATTCAACTTTAACAGCTACCGGCAGAACTTAGATTGGACACTTCCATAAAGGGAAATAAAAAATGTTTCTATAAATATATCAATGGCAATATATCCACTCTTTACTGGATGAGGAGGGGAATATAGTAACAAAAGATGAGGAAAAGACAGAGGTACTTAACACCTCCTTTGCCTCAATCTTCAATAATGGGACAGATTGTCTTCAGCATAGCTGGCTTCCTGAACAGGCAGGTGCAGCCAGGGACCAATATAGTTCCCCTGTAATCCAGGAGGAATCAGTAAGGGACCTGCTGAGGCACTTGGATTCTCACAAGTCCATGGGACCAGATGAGATCCATCCTAAGGTGCTGAGAGAGCTGGCAGATGAGCTGGCCAAGGTGCTCTCTATCATCTCTCAACAGTCCTGGCTCGCTGGAGAGATACCCGAAGACTGGAAGCTGGCCAGTGTGGTGCCCATCTACAAGAAGGGCCAGAAAGAGGAACCGGGAAATTACAGACATGTCAGTCTGACCTCAGTGCCAGGCAAGGCTATGGAAGAGATCATCTTCAGTGCAATCACATAGCACCTACAGGCTGGCCAAGGGATCAGGCCCAGCCAGCATGGGTTTAGGAAGGGTAGGTCCTGCCCGACCAACCTGATCTCCTTTTACAATCAGGTTACCTGTCTGGTGAATGCAGGGAAGGCTGTGGATGGAGTCTACCTGGACTTCAGCAAAGCCTTTGACAACATCTGTCACAACAATTTCCTGGAAAAGCTAGCAGTTTGTGGCTTGGACAGAATCAAGAAAGAATCAAGAAGTGTCTGGATGGTTGGAGCCAGAGAGTGGTGGTGAATGGTGCCACATCCAGGTGTCAGCCAGTCACTAGTGGTGTGCCTCAAGGATCAGTGCTGGGACCGATCCTGTTCAATATCTTCATAGATGATCTGGATTGAGTCCATCATCAATAAGTTTGCATATGACACCAAGTCGGGAGCAGGTGTCGATCTGTTGGAGGGTAAGGGGGCCCTGCAGAGGGATGTGGACAGGCAGGATGGGTGAGCAGAGGCTAAGTGCAGGGTTCTGCGCTTTGGCCACAACAACCCCAGGCAGAGCTACAGGCTGGGGACAGAGTGGCTGGAGAACAGCCAGGCAGCCAGGGACCTGGGGGTGCTGGTAGATAGTAGGCTGAACATGAGCCAGTAATGTGCCCAGGAGGCCAGGAGAGCAAATGGCATCCTGGACTGTATCAGAAATAGTGTGGCCAGCAGGACAAGGGAGGTTATTCTTCCCCTGTACTTTGTACTGGTCAGTCCACACCTTGAGCACTGTGTCTGGTTCTGGGCCACTCAATTCAAGAGAGATATTGAGGTATTGGAATGTGTCCAGAGAAGGGCAGTGAAGCTGGCAAAGGGCCTGGAGCATAGCCCTATGAGGAGAGGCTGAGGGAGCTGGGGTTGTTTAGCCTGGAGGAGGCTCAGGGGTGACCACATTGCTGTCTACAGCTACTTGAAGGAAGGTTGTAGCCAGGTTGGGGGTTGGTCTCTTCTCTCAGGCACCCAGCAACAGAATGAGGGGGGACAGTCTCAAGTTGTGCTGGGGGAGGTAAAGGCTGGATATGAGGAGGAAGCTCTTCACAGGGAGAGTGATTGGCATTGAAATGGGCTGACCAGGGAGGTTGTGGAGTTGCTGTCCCTGGAGGTGTTCAAGAAAAGAATGGATGAGGCACTTAGTGCCATGGTCTAGTTGATTGGATAGGGCTGGGTTGGACCTGATGATCTTGGAGGTCTCTTCCAACCTGGTTAATTCTATGATTCTATCATTCTGTGACTGGATGATCTCCAGAGGTCTCTTCCAGCCTCTAACATCCTGTGATACTGTGATTAGGAAATGGAAACATTATTTTACAAAATCACTGTTTAGCTGTGGGTGTTGTGGTATTGTTCTGCTGGTGCACCTCTCCTAAGAGGACAATGAGTGTTGGAGGTCTTCAGCCTGGAGAAGAGAAGGCTTCAGGAAGACCTTGTAGTAGCCTTACTGTATCTGAAGGGGGGCTAATGGAAGGCTGGGGAAGGACTATTTACAAGGTCTTGTAATGACAGGACAAGGGGTAATGGGCTAAACTGGCAGATGGGAGATTTCAACTAGATATTAGAAAGAAGTTCTTTACAGTGAGGGTGGTGAGACACTGGAAGATGCTGCCCAGGCAGGTTGTCCCTGGAGGTGTTCAAGGCCTTGAACAACCTGTTCTAGTTGGAGGTGTCCCTGCCTATGGCAGGGGTTTGGAACTACATGATCTTTGAGGTCCTTTCCAACTTAAACCATTCTATGATTTTATTAATTTAGTGCTCCATTATAGAGCACAAGACTCTAAATCAAAGTCTGTGTTGGAATCCCTGTTTCCAAGGTTTTGGCTTTTACTCTGTTGTCCAATCTCATTGAGAAGTCCCCTGTCAGGATGTTAAAATTGGATCGGTAAAGCATGCAGAATGTAGAAGATTACACAGCTGTGGGAATAGATCACACTTGAAAAACTTTGATGTTTCCACTGTGTGTGTGAACGTGATGCCCAAGGTGTTAAAGCAAGATGGCATTTTACAAAACCATATATCATAAAGAAAAATAAAAGTCTTATGCTTCTTACAGAGCTGCAGGTCTACATGCTGCTGGACTTACAGTTTAAATAAACTAAATGTAAGCTGTGGTGAGGGTTATGTTTTAATGGGAGAACTGAAACGTTTTGATTTGCAGTGCTATTAAGTTGGTACTGAAGGTTTAGACAGTGATGGGCTTATTGGGGAGTGTCCATACTTGGGAGAAGGGTTGGGAAATACTATTTTTTTGTTAAATCAGACTTTATGGTCCTTCATACTGCTCTGTATGAGAGGATTATGTAGTGCTCAATGGATTGTAGCTGTACAGACAACAACAAATACAGCAATGGTCTAAGAATACTGCTCTAAGCAATCCAACCTGTGATGTTCCACCAGCAACAATTTCATGGTCTTTGTATACCTATATTCTAAACAAGCAGGTAAGCAGGCTTGTGGTTAAAGCAAATTTGTTTTCTGTTTTCTTGTCTTAGCAGCCTGTAAGAGAATTTTCATGGCTACTGTCATGGAAGGCCAAAATAGGCCTAATACATGTCCCTGCTCTCCCTTCCCTCTGCTGAAGGGAGGAGCAGTATGGGAAAAACAAGGGTACATACACTTGTTTATGCGTGGTCTGTGTTTTCCCAAATATGGGTCAAACAAGCTTCACCTAATATGGTCAGTTTTGGTAAAGTGCCATTCTGATTAGCGAATCTCTGTGGCCAAAGAAGCCATCAGACTCAGGCAATGGATAAAAGATATGGGCAAGGTAAAACAATGTGCTCTGCCTTGTTGCGCTCTGCTCTGCCTGATTTTGCTCTGCCTCGCCATGTTGCCATGCTCCAGATGAGCTTTGGTGTATAACAAGCTTTGATGTTATAAGCTTGTCCACCTGGAAATTGCTGTGCCTTAGTTTACCAGGGAAAGGCATTAAGTACCTCCACACTGTAGGCAAGAATCAGCCACCAGCAAGACATTGTGTCTGCCTTCACACTTGCAAATCTCTGTGCCAAGTCAACCCTGGAAGGAACCAAGACCAGATCAGAGATGGTGCTAACTCCCAGCACTCTGCTAGAGCCCTGGGAAACTCCGAAAGCCTCCAATGGGTATCGAACTACCAACAGAACCCCTCCAAGTGCTTTGAGTACTGTCTGGGACTATAATGCAGCCTTAGAAAGCCAGAGATGCTAGTTTGTAAGTAAATGTTATAAAAATTAAAGTTCTGATTTGTTTTTGTAATAATTGATTGTGCCTTCTGCTTCAGCAAAAAGGAGCCTTTTGAGTTCCCCTAGAAGGTAACTGGCATACTAACCACAAGGACCTCTTTCCAACAGTTTAGATTTTGTAGTATTGCTAGTTTTTCTTAACTGTTCTAAATTTGCTGTTTCATCTGTGAAAATACCCACAACCATGTGTTCAAACATTATAAACAAATTTTCTGGTGAGATTTAATAATAATAAATAAATTTCCATATTTTTATCCTGGATATTAATATTTATTAATAAATTAATAAAAATTATAACAGCTACACCTAAAGTTTTGATGGCCAGGATGCATTGAAATGAGCAGAAGTCCTTCCCAAGCCCTCACAGAATCACAGAACGGACAACTTACACCAGATTGCTCATCTTTGTGGCCCTGTTACGGACGCTTCTTTGGATATGGTTGACCTGGGCTTCAAGTACATATTGTCAGCTCATGTTGGGTTTTTCATCAGCTGACACCACTGAGCCCATCTGCTCAAGACCACTGTGTCGGTTTGAACTAATTGGAGAATTTGAGTGAGAAATTAGACTATTGGCTGAGAAAGGTAAACACTGTATGTCACTTCACCAGAGTTTTACTAAGAAAAAAAAAATTGTTTTCAAAGTGTTGTACCTAAAATACTAGATCTCAGATGGTTTCTGACCACTCTGGCTGTGGCTGCTTTTTGCGTGGTCTCCTTTGTCTTTCTGTCTTAGTAGCTAATTCAGAGTAACTCTACTAACTACTTTCCTGCTACTAATCCCCCTGGCCGATCTACTTCAGCTTATCTGCAGCATCAACAGGTGGTGAGATAAGACTGGGGAAGGGGGGAAAGGTTGTAGGGGGTGGTTGGTTACCCTCTCCTGGAGATTTGGGTCGCTGGGAGGGGTGTGGTTTCTGTATTACCTTTTTACTGTATATATCTGTAAATATCTTTTATACCTTGTAAATATTTGCTTGTATATTGTGCATTGCTGTAAATATAAAGCTTCATTTATTAATTTCCCATGCTTCTGAGTCCTAGTCGGGGTTTATGAAAAGGTGGGGGGGCAGGTAACTGCTAAACCACCACGTATTTTTAATTGGCTTACCCAATGTGAGGCTTGAGGTTTAATTACATCTGTTTGACTGCTGATTAATCTTGGAAATTAAAAATGAAGCTGACCTGGGTACTGTATTCAGTTTTTCCTTCTTTGATTTTCTGTTTTTTGCATAAATGGCTTGTGGCAACAATTGGTACTTTTATATGGAATATGGCATGGTGGAAGTTTGAAAAGATGATTTGGGATTACGGCGAATATTTTATGTGCTACTTAGGGGTAAATCTAACTGAATCAGCTTCCTATGCTGTTTTTGATGCTTTTAATAAATCAGGAAATATTAGCAACCAAATTAGCTATTCAGCTGCATTGGTGAAAGTTATTTTGCCCCAAAGCACAATTACTGACCCCTGTGCAAATTTCTATTCAAAAGCCATGGTGATATATTTAAGCTGTGTGATAGTTTTCCTATTAATAATAATTCTCATATTAATTTCAGCTTTGGGACTAAAAAATTCTGCTTTGACTTTAAAAAAAACAGATTGATTGTGCTAGGAGAAGGATACATAAAGAAACTGGTATGCAAACAACAGAGTCTGGCTGCATGCCAGTACAATGTTTACAAAAATGTCCTGGAATTGTTTACATTAAAAAGGCACAGAGTTCCAAAATACAGATAGAGTCTTCTTCTGCAGGCAGCTTGTAGTGGGTTTGCAGTGACCTGCCCCCCCACCTTTTAAAACCCTGGCTAAAACTCAGAAAAACACACTGAAAGTTAATAAATGAAGCTTTATATTTACAGCAATGCAAATATACAAGCAAATATTTACAAGATATAACAGATATTGACAGAAATATACAGTAAAAAAGAAATACAGACACCACACCCCTCCTGGAGACCAAAATCCCCAAGAGAGGGAAACCAAACTCCCCCTACCACCTTCCCCCTTTCCCCCAGCTTTATCTCACCACTTGATGATGCTGCAGATAAGCTGAAGATCGGTCAGAAAGATTAGTGGCAGGAAGGAATGAATGGTTTTAGTGATTTTACTCTGAATTAGTTCAAAGGCAGAGAGACAAAGGAAAGAAGCTGCTGAAGCCTGCACGGACCCAGAGTCGACTGACTGCGCAAGCACACTGGCTTACCTGGATGTTTTCGGAACATTCTCAAAACAGTCTTCTTTCTTCTCTCTCAGTGAAACTGGGTGAAGTGACACAGTATGTTTAATTTCTCACTCAAATTCTCCAATTAGCTCAAACCAACACACAGCTCAATTCCTCAGTCTGTAAATTGTGATTCTAACATAGAGTCCAATGCTCATACTTATATGCCACCAGAAGCTCAGGTTCCCTAAAATTCTGACCGATCACAAGCTCCATCTTCTGTTAAACTATCCCCTGCCAAAGTGAAAGTCAAAATTGGATGAAAACATGGGTCAAAAGAGGAACTAAGCAGTGCTACTGGTGCCTCAGATATCCCTCAGGAGGAAGAGGAAGAAGAAAAACTTAGCCTGAAAGATTTAGCTGGTTTGCTTAAGTCTAAGTAAGAGGACATTGCAGGATTAGTTAACAGGTCAGATGATGGCTCTCAGGAAATTAGGAATGCTGCTAGAAGAGTTTTGTATGGCCATCTACCAACAGATCAGCCAGGAGAAGAGGAGGAGGAGGATGACATCCAAGGCTCCAATGATACTCTCAGCAAAGTCAAGGAAGTTAGAAAGGAATATTCAAGGGAATCAGGAGAGCCAATCCTAAGCTGGCTGGTGAGATGCCGTACTATTGGTGCAAATGCCCTACAGGTAGGAGACAAGTCTGCAAAGCAACTAGGCCCACTTGCAAAGGAGAGTTGAGTGGACAAACATCTGGCAACTGATCTGGGTGTGGTTAGCTTGTGGACACGTCTTCTATTGGCTGTAGGTATGAGATACACCTCCCGAGAGGACTTGCCATGGGTAGCTAGGAAGTGGAACACAGTTGAGCAGGGAATTAAGCTTCTGAAGGAGTTTGCTGTGAAGGAAGTGCTTTATGGAAATCATGGCATACATGAGCCTGATAACATCCCTCTCGGAACAGGTCTCATGAAGAAAATCACTACGCTTCCTCCTTCATCCTGTGCTAACATCCTAGCTAGCAAGTTTCTATCAAAGGGTAATAATGAAAAGCTCACATTTGGTGAATTTACTGATCAGCTGAGGGAAGCTGAAGACAGCCTGTCACATACTACGCTAATCTCGCCCATAGGAACTATGACTACAGGGCTAAAGGATATGACTACAAAGCTAGAGGGCAGCATGAAAGAACTGAAGGAGGAACTCAAAACTTTCATCACCAATATTGCAAAGGATACCATTCTGTCATCATCTGAATGGGTGCATGTTTCTGCCATCAAGAATAAACGCCCACCTCCTGCAAGGCAATTCCAGCCCAGGAGACAAATTCCACCTAGACACCAGCAATCACATGCGTCACTCTGGATGACTCTGTGTTATGAACTTGGTGAGAACATGAACAAATGGGATGGTAATCCTACTTCAGTCCTTTCAAAGAGAGTTAGGGAACTGCAGAGTGGCAGAAACAGAGGCAAC
Organism: Psilopogon haemacephalus; assembly: GCA_013396835.1. Taxonomy (NCBI): domain Eukaryota; kingdom Metazoa; phylum Chordata; class Aves; order Piciformes; family Megalaimidae; genus Psilopogon; species Psilopogon haemacephalus. The sequence goes on from VWZI01000755.1 coordinate 33,712, forward strand.
AATGCCAGAAGAGTAGCTATCACTTCTTAAGCTCCTCAAAGCAATTGCAATTATTCTAATAACTGTAATTACTTTCACAACAACACCAACCATTGTGTACACCCTACATGCCATGTTCAGCATTAGGGGTGCCCTTCCTCTAGCCAGGAGAAGGAAAGGAATAGTGGAGAAAACCAAATCTATTGGAATGTATTCATTAGGTGGCCTGGCAGTTCAAAAGTTCGGAAATACAGGGCTTTAGTTGATACAGGTGCTTAGTGTACTTTGTTGCCATCAAATTGCAAAGGGACAGAAGCTATAACTATTTCTGGAATCACTGGTGGATCTCAAGAGTTAACTAAGTT
>VWZI01000757.1:0-38308 GCA_013396835.1 Psilopogon haemacephalus
GGTTTGGCTTTTTCACCTCTTAATTAACAACTAAGATATTTTTAAAGACTGGAGTCCTTAGCTGGAGGAATATTCTGTCAAGATGTGCAGGACTGACAAAGATCAGAACCATCGAGGAAACTAGAAAGAAGTTGACTGTATTACCACTGAGATTAAAAAGAAAATGAGGGTGAGAAGGGTCAGGAGGCTGATCCAGACACTTAATACAATCACAAAGAAGCAGAATAAACGTTTCTCATCCGTTCAAGTTTCCTCTACATTTCCATTTGAATGTGCAGCATTTCCCTTCTCTGCCCCGTTGCTGTATAACGGAATGCAGTTGCTGTTGCTGTTAACCTTCAGCCCTGGGAAAAGGCTGATGTGTGATGCACTTTTACCTGGAATCAATCGCCCCTGCCTGTAACTGCAGAGAAAATATTGTAAGACTGTTCTAAAGACAGTGGGAAATGAATGCAGCTGAGAAGAGCCTCGTTCTGCTGGCTGGTGGTAAACTCGACATTTCTTGGCCACTGATGCCTCCCAGTGCTGGGGAAGGAGTACGACAGAAAAGATTGAACCAGTACGAGACGTGAACTGAGCTCTTCCAGCGCGGTGCGACCCGAACCCGCTCCGCGTGTCCCCTTCTCCACCTGTGCTCAGCCACCTCCCTTCGCAGGTCTTCCCAGCTCCTCCCGGGAGAGCTCCGGGCCACGGGGACCTGCCTAACCGCCCGGGCTCCCGGAGGATGCTTTGCGCCTCCCTGATGCTCTCTAGCCCGGTGGTGGGAGGAACTCTCCCTACCGGGGGTGGCCTTATTCAGAGGACGAGCCGCCCCGCCCCACAGACCTCACTCGGAATCTCTGGCGGAGCGGAGCGGAGCCGAGCCGCCCCTCATACCTCACTCGGCCGCTCTGGCGGAGCCTTATCTCGCACAGCGGCTCCGCAGCGGCGGCGGCGCCGCCACCATCCCGCCGCCTTGCCCTTGTTCACTCCGCCGCCATCCCGCCGCCTTGCCCTCGTTCACTCCGCCGCCATCCCGCCGCCTTGCCCTTGTTCACTCCGCCGCCATCCCGCCGCCTTGCCCTCGTTCACGCCGCCGCCCTCCCGCCGCCTTGCCCTCGTTCACGCCGCCGCCCTCCCGCCCCCTTGCGCTCGTTCACGCCGCCGCCCTCCCGCTCCCTTCCGCTTGTTCACGCCGCCGCCCTCCCGCTCCCTTCCGCTTGTTCACGCCGCCGCCACGCACATGGCTCCGGCTGCGATAAGTCTGCCGGGTAGAGAGCGGCTCAGCCCTTCGCGCCTGCCGCAACAAAAGCGAGGCGGCGCCAGGGCGGTGGCGGCCGGGACGGGCGAGTGGAACTGATGGGCTGAGGGCTCGGGAGCTTTGCCGAGGCCGCGGCCTCCGCGCCAGAAGCGACGCCGCTGCTGAGGCACCCGAGGGAGTCGGGCTGGGGGAGTAAAAGGGTTGGGCATTGGTCGGTACTGCGGCTCTCGGTCGGGGCGGGCAGGTGGCAGGGGACCGCACCCATAGGATGCGGGCATGGCCAGTGAGGAGCGGGCGAGCCCTGCGGGGGGGAGCGACTCCGCTGCCCTCGGTCACCGCCGCCGCCACCGATCCGGTGGGAGGGAGAGCAGCCGAAGGGCGGCTCAGGGACCACGGCACGGGGCTGTTGAATCGTGCAGGGCCTGATCGGAGCGATCTGATGGAGCAAATAGTTTGGTTTGTCGAGGCCAAACCTGGCAGCTCCTGGCGTGTACCGACTGTCACGAGATATCGTTTGATTAGGTGAGATATCTCGTGGAGGAGGGGGTCCTGGTGCCCCCCCGAGGTTCTTTGGGTTTCCGGTCGGCAGTAAACAAACGCACGAGTTGCTCAAAACGCCAGGTGCAACAATTTAACAGTCAGAACTTAGAGAGGTTACACATAAAATAGATCCCGACAGCACCTATAAATGCCCGCGGGGCGCGAGGGAAAAACCACGCTCCTTCCCGAACCCGAGGGGGAGAAGGGAAAAGACCGATTTAGCCCGGATAGGGAGAGAGAGAGAAGGGGATTAATCTTGCCGCTTCTCTGGAAAGCTGCTATGCTTTGCTGCCAGCTGCTGTGCACGTGGCTGGGCTCTTCACAGCCAGGACGGGGAGACGAGGAAGAAGCGAGGAAGAGCCCCTAACCGCTGCTGATCCCCGCCTAAATACGCTATGGGGGCGTGTGAAACTGTCCAATAGGTATTCAACATTCTCTAGCTGACCAATTGGTTCAAAAAACTCCACGCATACATGCAGCCCAGGGTATCCCTGGGTCCCAGGGCCACGTGGGGTGCCCCCGCCCTTCAACCCCTACTGGACCTTGGGCAGGAGCGGGAGGAGAGACTCCAGGGATTGGACCAATTCTAGGGTGTTTGTCACACCCGTACCAGGACACCGACCCAGAGGTGAGCGGGCACGGCGAGCAGGGCTGCCACAAGGACTGCCCTGGCCCTGTCTTGCTGCCGTGTCTGAAGGAGTTGTCATCGCCTGAAGCTCTGGTGCCACAGGCGGGGATGTGGCAGCTTTGGGCTTTCTGGGGAGAAGAGAACAAGCTGAGGTGCAAGGGTGAGGCAGGGCAGCCTGCTTTTTGTTTAGGATCCACCCAGTGAGGACTGCGCTATGCAGTCCTTTATGAAAGCGAGCAGGCGCGCCTGTTCGAGGGCTTGCGCCCTTCCCACCTGCCGATTTACCTTCAACCTCACTCAGCTGTGTTTGTGTCACTTAGGCAACGTAAAAGGAGCAGATATCTCCGACCCTCTCCGTAGTGGAAATGCCTGGTTGGTGCGTCCTTGAGAGGTGCATCCTGCCTTTGGTCCCTTCCTTACAGCCCTCAGTGGAAGAGATGACAACAAGCAAGCATGCAGAAAGAGGTCAGTAAAGGATTGTTACTTTTAGTGGTGGTCTCCATAGGTTTGAGGTAGCTCTAAACACATTCTGAGTGGAGATTCAGAAAAACAGAGCTGGCTCCTGAAGAGTTCCCACTACTTTTGGCAGGAAATGCTGACCCTAAATGGCTTCACATGGTTTTACTCACAGGTATGTCCACTAAAAAAAAGAACAGAGTGTCTGCTCAGCAAGCTTGCTGATGGCACCCAGCTGGGAGGCTTGGCTGATACAGCTGAAGGCTGTGAGGCCATCCAGCAAGACCTGGACAGACTGAGAGCTGGGCACAGAGGAACCAAAGAAAGTTCAACAAGGACAAGTGCAGAGTCCTTCACCTGGGGAGGAATAATAAACTCCACCAGTACAGGCTGGGAGGTGATCTGCTGGAGGGCAGCCCTGTGGAGAGGGACTTGGGAGTCCTGGTGGATAACATCCATGGGACAGCAATGTGCCCTTGTGGCCAACAGGGCTAATGGGATCCTGGGGTGAATTAAGAAGAGTGTGTCCAGCAGATCAAGGGAGCTTCTCCTCCTCCTCTACTCTGCCCTAGTGAGACCCCATCTTAAATACTGCCTTCAGTTTTGGGTTTTGGTGCTCAGTGATGTTTCAGGTTTTCCATCTAGTTTAGGGAAAGGTCTTTCCAACCCAGCCTTCTGCCATATTGCACAACCTACCCGTGGCTCTGCACAGCTTCAGATGCCTTCCTGCATCTGCTTTCTGCCTTCTCTTGGTGCTCACCCACCACTTTAGGGTACATGTTGACCATATGTTTGCAGGAGCTCTTGAATGGCAGCAGGAACGGACTGAACCAGAAGGAGGTTTCTGTCCTCCTAAAGTTAGAGGGATGGTTCAGCAGGGTCAGGCTTGCCTGCAGAGTGGCACTGCCTCATAGGTGGATGGGAGGTGCTTATGGGAAAACAGACCTCAGCTTTCCTGCCTCTTCCCTGAGATCATGGGCCACAGCTGCTACCTGCTGCTGGAGAAGTGGAAACAGTCTCTCCCCAAGGGGTGATGCCCACTGAATTCACAGTAGAGGAGGTGTCAGGGAACAGGAAGAAGCCTGACTCCAGGCTGACAGAAAGTCAACCAAACGTTTGTCTTCTATTACCAGGACGGTGTCATAGAACCATAGAATGGTTTAGGTTGGAACTGACCTCAAATATCATCCAGTTCCAGCCCCCCTGTGCCATAGGCAGGGACACCTCCCACTAGAACAGGATGCTCAAGACCCCATCCAGCCTGGCCTTGAACACCTCCAGGGAGGGAGCAGCCACAACCTCCCTGGGCAACCTGTGCCAGTGTCTCACCACCCTCACTGTGAAGAACTTCCTCCTAACATCCAGTTTAAGTCTCCCCTCTGCCAGTTTAAACCCATTCCTCCTCATCCTGTCATTACAAGACCTTGTGAATAGTCCCTCCCCAGCCTTTCTGTAGGCCCCTTCAGATACTGGAAGGCTACTCTAAGGTCTCCTTGAAGCCTTCTCTTCTCCAGGCTGCAGAGCCCCAACTTTTTGAGCCTGTCTTCAGAGCAGAGCTGCTGCAGCCCTCTGAGCATATTCGTGGCCCTCCTCTGGACTCTCTTCAGCAGTTCCATGTCCTTCCTGTGCTGGGGGCTCCAGAACTGCAGGTGTGGAGATATTCCTCTCCCTCTACCCACAGGAGGGCCTGGCAACCCAGTGATACTCTGTTCTGGTGTGCCACAAAGTAGCCAGTTTGGTTTGTTTCTCATTTTGAAAGAGAGAGATGGTGGCTTAACATTTGTTTTACTTACCAACACCCAGTCATGAGCAATTCTACAGTTGCTCCTAGTGTCACCGTGGGAATCCATGTGACCAAACTGGGGCAGTCCCTAGAACTGCAGAGCTGGCAATCACGTGTGCAGTTTTAAAGTATTTTCTCTCTGTGACCTGTACATTTCTGGGCCATCAGTGAGCCCTCAGCATCTCAAAGTGCTGCTGCACAAATGCCACTGCACACATGTAGTGCTGAACGCTAAATGGGTGACCTGCTTTTCTATCCCACAAGCCCCACTCAGCAGCATACTCCTGCTCTGGAAAGAGATCCTTGAGAAGTGGGACTGCATGTGGGCTGTCAAAATTGGCCAGACTAAATCGTCTTGGTGTTCACGCTGGAACAGGTTTGTGACTGGCTTTTCCTGCTCACCACTAGCCCTGCAAATTCCTTTCTGGAACATGGGATGGGAAATTCTGCCCTTGGACTGCCTCCGTCAACAATATACAAGCAGACCAAAGTCTCTTTCACCCAGACCTGTGCATGCCTGACTGAGCCACTGAGAGCAACCAAGAAAAACACTCCTTTGGTAAAGGCAAGAAACAGGATTCCATAGAGCAGCCTCATTGATGAAGGTGGCATTTTGCCTCTGACTGCATCCAGTTCTGGAGCCCCTATTACAAGAGGGTTGTGGACATGCTGGTGTGTGCCCAGAGAAGGGCCGTGAGGATGCTCAGAGGGCTGCAGCACCTCTGCTATGAGGACAGACTGAAAAAGTTGGGGCTGTCCAGTTTGGAGAAGAGGAGGCTCCCAGGTGACCTTCTTGTGGCCTTCCAGGATCTAAAGGGGGCCTACAGAAAAGCTGTGGAGGGACTTTGGAAGCTCTCAGGTAGTGAGAGGATTAGGGGGAATGGAGCAAAGTTGGAGGTGGGGAGATTCAGACTGGATGTGAGGAGGAAATTGTTCAGCATGAGTGGTGAGAGCCTGGAATGGGTTGCCCAGAGAGGTGGTTGGGGCCACTTCCCTGGAGGTGTTTGCAGGCAGGCTGGATGAGGCTCTGTCCAGCCTAATTTAGGGTAGGGTGTCCCTGAGCATGGCAGGGGGGTTGGAAGTAGATGATCCTTGTGGTCCCTTCCAACCCTGACTGATTCTATGATTCTACATGACTGCAGACCAGAATGACATTAACTGCATTGTGTTCCCATTTGGCTCACTAGGAAGAGGGGCAATGGAAAGAAAATGGTTTGAGAACTCAATGCTTTTCTTATACAAAAATCAGCAGGGGGCATTTTTGGTCTGGCTGTGCAGCAGGAGGGATATCCAGACACTTCTGAGAAGCCAGCTGGCAGGCAGCTCTCTCACACGCAGCTGACCCTGTCTTTGCTACATGTGCTGGTCCTGGTTATTGAAGCCACACAGTGGGGTCATGGTGTGTGTCTCAGAACAGACAGTGAGCCTGACTCATACTTCTGGGTGTCATTTTCCTTTGGTCTAGGTTGTGTTTGTCTCCTAAATAATTCTCCTGTAATCTCACTCTATAGCACTGCTACTATGATGGGTATTTATTACATCTCTTTTCTTTCCTCTTGATCAGGAGCTGCAGCCCCTGACTTGGCTTTAACCTCTTGGATGAAGAGAAACACTTTTGTGGCCAGAAGACACTAAACACCAGGATGGTAGAGAGGTTGCTTGAAAGGTGAGAAAATGAATAGAGCCTGTCTTGGAAAGCAGGAGCTGCATGGTGAAAATGTGCTGTGCTGTACCCTCTGCACTCATCCTTTCCCTTTCTGTTCCCATACTGTGTAGATTCTGCTTTCAGAGAGATTCATATGCGGGATATTATAAAGATGAAATACACTCCAGGTGTATCTAATACCCTTTCCACAAGACCCTGTCCAAAAGAAAATCAAATCCTGTGTAATTGTCAACAAAGACTATAGTTAGAAGGGTGGGAGGCATAACCAGCCAGAGTGTGGCTTTTTGTTCCTTTCACACTGATGATCTTTTTTGGGTTTTATTGGTTAGTTTGTTGCTGTGAGGTGTGTGCCCTGGGCCAGTACTCTAACTTCATTTGTACTACAAATGTTTTTCAGCCCTGAGTGTTAGGAAAAAAAAAACCAATGACTTTGGGACTTCATATAACTGGTGTGGTGGTGTCTGCTGAAATCTGCACATCACCTGAAACAGAAACTGAGGGGTTTATCTTGCTGCATTCGCCTCATGTTCATTGTCAGTTCTGTTCAGTCCAGAAAGTGACGGGATCTTGGGTGACATGATCATGGGCAGAGTTCAACAGGAAAGTCCTGTGAGAGCTGAACTGCATCTGTTTCCCTCCAGAAAGCTCATAGGAAGTACCCTCCAGGACGCTGATCTAAGACAGGACTGCAAGCAGGAGCTGGAGACAGAAGGTGGAGACAGCTTTTGGAAAGAGACAAGACCTCATTGCTCTCTGCAGCTTCTTGCAAGGAGGTTGTAGCCAGGTGGGGTTGGGCTCTGCTTCCAGGCAACCATCAACAGAAGGAGGGGACACAGCCTCAAGGTGATGGTAACGCCCTGTGAGATGAAAGTCTGGGAGTGTGAGGATAGTGGCAGAGCCCCACATCAGCAAGGTCATCTTTGCTGGGGACAAGCCAGACTCACCCATGTATAGGAACAGTGCCATTTGGATTCAGCAGATGGGAGAGAAAACCTACGAGTGTCCCGAGTGCAGGAAGAGCTTCAGCCAGAGTTCATATCTGACCCAGCACCAAAGGATCCACCTGGCAGAGAAGCCCTTCAGCTGCTCTGAATGTGGAAAGAGCTTCACCCGCAACTCGGACCTCATCAAACACCAGTGGATCCACACTGGTGAGAAGCCCTACCAGTGCAGTGAGTGCGAGAAGACCTTCAGCCAGAGGTCCAACGTGATCAGGCACCAGCGGACCCACACAGGGGAGAGACACTACCAGTGCAGTGAGTGTGGAAAGAGCTTCAGCCAGAACTCTTACCTTGTTGTCCACCAGCGAAGCCACAAGGGTGAGAAACCCTTCAGTTGCCCTAGGTGTGAGAAGAGCTTTGGTGACCGCTCCTCCCTGATCATACACCAGAGAGTTCACACTGGAGAGAAGCCCCACAAGTGCCAGGAATGTGGGAAGCGTTTCCGGGACAGCTCAGCCATCATTCGACATCAGAGGATTCACACAGGAGAGAAGCCCTACGAGTGCAGCTGGTGTGGGAAGAGCTTCCAGCAGAGCTCCTCGCTGGTCACCCACATGCGAACACACACGGGTGAGAGGCCCTACAAGTGCCCCATCTGTGGGAAGGGCTTCAGCCAGAGCTCGGCACTCACCACTCACCACCGCATCCACGGGGCAAAGGCCTTGCCCACCTATCACGGTGGCCTTCCGTCCAGCCCCTACCAGTGTGCTGAGTGTGGCCGGAGGTGCAGTGACCGCTCTGCTCTCACCAAGCACCAGAGCAGGCACGGCGAGGAGCGGCCTCACATCTGCGTGGAGTGTGGGGACAGCTTTTGACGCAGCTTGGCTCTCAATGTGCACCTGAGGATCCACCGCGGGGAGAGACCCTACAAGTGCGAGGAGTGTGCGAAAACGTTCAGGCACAGCTCAGCCCTTGGTGCCCACCTGAGGGTCCACGCAGGAGCCAAGCCCTATGAGTGCAGTGAGTGTAGGAAATGCCTCTGGAAAAGCTCAATGCTCACGGTGCATCTGAAAATCCACACAGCCCAGCAGCACTATAGATGTGTTGCGAGGAGGAGAACACAGCTCACTCTCACTCGTGCCACAGAGCTGGAGCAGCTGTTCACAGCAGGAAAGCAAAAGCAGTGTTTAGGGGTACCTGGAAGAAGTGAGTCACAAGAGCTATGGTGGGAAGAGACTGGTTGGAACCTCTAGCGTCAGGGTTGAGTGCTGAACTCCAGCAGCACAAACGAAGAGACTGGTTGGAACCTCTAATGTCAGGATTGAGTGCTGAACCCCAGCAGCACAAGGGAAGAGACTGATTGGAACCTCTAGCATCAGGGTTGAGTGCTGAACCCCAGCAGCACAAAATACATTAGGAGATCTAGAAAGAGGGAGCTGATCCTAAGAGCCAAGTGCTGGGCTTTTAGGATGAGTGCTGAAAACCTGAGGAACTCACACGGTTGAGGACTGTGGTAGAATAAGAACTCAGAGAATGAGGTTTGTAAAGGAACTTCACAACTAAAGCCAATGTCAAAACAAAAAGTTCCAGGTTAGTTCTGACTCAAAACTTTGTCTTATTGTGTTGGTTTGAGCTAATTGGAGAATTTGAGTGAGAAATTAGACTATTGGCTGAGAGAGAGTTAAACATACAGTGTCAATTCACCAAGTTTCACTGAGACAGAGAAAAAAAAATTGTTTTGAGAAATGTTCTCAAAACATGAGATAGCCAGTGTGCTCGCAGAGGGCCAGTCTGGCTTGGGTCCGTGCTGGCTCCGGCAGCTTTTTCCTTTGTCTCTCTGCCTTTGGACTAATTCAGAGTTAAATCACTAAAACGACTAATTTCTTCTCCTATTATTAATCTCCCTGATCTTCAGCTTATCTGCAGCATCATCAAGTGGTGAGATAAAGCTGAGGGAAGGGGGGAAATGTGGTAGGGGGGTTTGGTTATCCTCTCTTGGGGATTTTGGTCTCCGGGAGGGGTGTGGTGTGTATTACCCTTTTTATTGTATATTTCTGTAAATATCTGTTATATCTTGTAAATATTTGCTTGTATATTTGCATTGCTGTAAATATAAAGCTTCATTTATTAACTTCCAGTGTGTTTTTCTGAGTTTTAGCCGGGGTTTTAAAAGGTGGGGGAGCAGGTCACTGCAAACCCACTACACTTATTAAACACTGTAGTAGTCTAAGGAACTCTCTTTGTATTACTTTCCCTTATTTTTCATGAATGCAGTAAGTTTACTCAGTGTTTGACAAGGTGTTTACAAATCTTTTGAGTCTAAGAGTCTGGAGTTAGACCTGAATCTATTTGTATTTCCTTCCTCTTTTTCAAATCTTAAACGTGACAATAAATTCCTACCTCTGCCTGTGAAGCGAGTGACATGAGAGCTGAGTACTGCAGAGCTGTTGTGTCTGTTCCTAGGCATTTCCACTGGGAATGCTGCCCATTAGTGGTCTGTGGCAGCTTCTCCCAAACTTGTCCTTGGTGGTTTGAAATAAGTGTTGGTACAGGCTGAGAGGGTTGAGGCTGTTCAGCCTGGGTAAAAGCCTCTGGGGGGAGACCTTAGAGCAGCCTTGCAGTACTTGAAGTGGGCTACAGGAGAGCTGAGGGAGGAACTTTATACAAGGGCTGGCCAAGGGAGGTGATTCTCTCCCTTTACTCTGATCTCGTGAGACCCCACCTGAAATACTGTGTACAGTTCTGGAGCCCCCAACACAAGGATATGGAACTGTTGGAGTGACCCTAGAAGAGGCTGTGAAGATGCTCAGAGGGCTGCAGCAGCTCTGCTATGAGGACAGGCTGAGAGAGTTGGGGCTCTGCAGCCTGGAGAAGAGAAGGCTTCCAGGAGACCTTGGAGTGGCCTTCCAGTAATTGAAAAGGACCTACAAGAAGGCTGGGGAGGGACTATTCACAAGGTCTTGTAATGACAGGAGGAGGAGAAATGGGTTCAAACTGGCAGAGGGGAGATTTGAACAGGATGTTAGGAGGAAGCTTTTCACAGTGAGGGTGGTGAGACCCCGGCACAGGTTGCCCAGGGAGGCTGTGGCTGCTCCCTCCCTGGAGGTGTTCAAGGCCAGGCTGGATGAGGCCTTGGGGGACTGTTCTAGCGGACCTGCCTATGGCACAGAGGGGTTGGAACAGGATGATATTTGAGATCCCTTCCAACCTAAACCATTCTATGAATCTGAGGACAAGAGGGAATGGAGAGAACTGGAGCTTGAGGAGGGCAGATTGAGACTGGAGATTAGGAAGAACTTCTTAACAGCAAGGGTGGTGAAACACTGGTGTGAGTTGCCCAGGGGGCTGTGGAAGTCCCTTTCCTTCAGGTGCTCAATGCCAGGTTGGATGGGGTCTTGAGTGACTTTGGGCTAGTGGAAGGTGTCCCTGTGCATGGTCCCTTCCAACAGAAACCATTCTATGAATAGGACATCAACAAAACATGGGCAAAAATGTGGCCTTACCTCATTTAACCAAAAATAAAACCATTCCTTGCCCCACCACAGACATCCTAGTCTGAACTGATAGATGGGGAGTTCCTACTGGTAGCCTGTGGTTTTGTGGTGCTTTGTATGAAAGAGTACTCTGCTCTAGCTTACTATTGTTTGTAAAGTATAAGCACATAAAGGTTGGTGCTGTATTGGCATCTGTACTGGCTGTGTATTACAGCAATTTCCTCTGTATTACAGAAACCTCCTCTATATTGCTGTTTTATTACCAGCTATGTCTTTCCATGCTCAATAAACTTTTTTTTTTTTCCCCCTCTGTATAATGCCACATTTTTGTTCTCTGTGAAGGGAGTGAAATCTGTAGAGGGGCTGGCCCCAGGCTGAGTTTGGTGTGGCAAGGAACGTGGGAAGGGCAACCTGACCAGAAAACGGAGGCATGGCCATGAGCAGGCATGAGGCATCCACCACAGTGCTGCTGGCCCTCAGAGGCCCCTATGCAGGCACTGATGCTTAACTGGCAGCAAATGGAGAACGTACTGAGCAAAAGGCACAAGGTGCTGTCAGAGGCAGCGCAGCAATACTCAGAAGTGGTTGAAGGAATAAGACTTAAGTCTGTTTTCCTAGGTATCAAGTAGGAGAAGTCATGAAATTACTTAGGCTGGAGAAGATATTGAAGATCAAGTCCAACTGTCATTCCCTGCACTGCTAAGTCCACCACTAACTCATGTGACAGGACTAGGGGGAATGGCAAAGCTGTAGGTGGGGAGATTCAACCTGGAGGCAAGGAGGAAGTTCTTCACCGTAAGAGTGGTGAGACCCTGGAACGAGTTGCCCAGGGAGGTGGTTGGGACCACATCCCGGGAGGTGTTGAAGGCCAGGCTGGATGTTGTTCCAGGTGGATGTCAGTCTCCTCTCAGGTAGCAAGTGATAGAATAAAAAGAAATGGTCCCAAGTTACCCCAGGAGAGGTTTGAGTTGGGTATTATGAAAACTTTATTCACTGAATGGGTTGTCGAGGTACTGGCACAGGCTGCCCAAGGGAAGTGGTGGAGGCATTTAAAAGACACGTAGCTGTGGTGCTTAGGGACATGGAGTCAATGGAGTCATAGAATCAGTCAGGGTTGGAAGGGACCACAAGGATCGACCAGTTCCAATCCCCCTGCCATGCCCAGGGACACCCTACCCTAGATCAGGCTGCCCACAGCCTCAGCCAGCCTGGCTGCAAACACCTCCAGGGATCTGGCCCCAAACACCTCCCTGCAGGGGCAACCCATTCCAGGCTCTCACCACTCTCATGCTCAACAACTTTCTCCTCACATCCAGTGTGAATCTCCCCACGTCCAGCTTTGCTCCATTCCCCCTAGTCCTGTCACTCCCCGAGAGCCTCAGAAGTCCCTCCCCAGCTTCTCTGTAGGCCCCCTTCAGATCCTGGAAGGCCACAAAAAGGTCACCTGGGAGCCTCCTCTTCTCCAGCCTGCACATCCCCAACTAGATCTTGGGCAGCAGCAGTTTCCACCAGCTTCAGCTGGGTTTAACTCCATTCACCGTCACTCCTTGGGCCCTGGGATCCGGCCAGATCTGGGGGGCCATGCTGCTCCCACTAGGGGCCCGCAGCACAGGGCTTGGCAGGATGTCTCTGCACTCCTACGGAGCAGCTCTCAGCTCTCCCGGCCAAGGAACAGGCTCAGGCCCTTCTGCGCCCCTGGCCAAGACGCCGCAGCCCCAGGCCGGGTTCTTCCGCTTCCCCGGCCAAGGCCTGGCAGAGCCGGAACAGGCACAGGCCCTTCCGTTCCGCGCTGCTCTTTCCGTCACGGGGACGCCAGTGGAAAGAGGCAGGGCGTCTCCGGCGGTCGGTTCGAAGCGGGGCTGCGGTGGCGGGCACCGGGGCGGGCGGCAGCGAGGCAGAAAGCGGGGCGGCGGTGTCGGGCGGCAGCGGGACAGAAAGCGGGGCGGCGGTGGCGAGCACCGGGGCGGACGCGCGGCATGGAGCCGGCGCCGGGGGAGGTCGGTTCCCGTTCCCCTACACGCCGTACCTCATCCAGGAGCAGTTCATGGCGGCGCTCTACGGCGCGCTGGAGGCAGGCGGTGTCGGGATCTTCGAGAGCCCCACGGGCACGGTGAGGCGGGACGGCGGCAGGGGTGGCCCGGGAGGCTTGGAGCGGCGGCGGGGAGCAGGCGGCCCGTAGGACGGCGGCGCCCTCTAGGGTGGGGGCGGTGGTACCCTGGAAAGGGGCCTGATGCCGGTCCGAAGGGGCTGTCACCGAGTGGGTGATCCCTGTGGCGGGGCAATGCGGTGTGTTGGCGACGGTCCTGCGAGCCTCACGCCCTTTATTTTCCACGGCAGGGAAAGTCGCTGAGTCTTATCTGCGGAGCCCTCTCCTGGCTCCGAGACTTTGAGGAGAAAAAGCAGCAGGAGGAGGCTCGAGTTCTGGCACTTGAGGACAGTGGGCAGGAAGGGAAGAAAGTGGTGGCTTCGGTGGAGCCAGGACACCCAGCCAGCAAGGACACCGCTGGAGAACCCGACTGGGTCACGGCGTTTGTGCAGAAGAAAGAAGAGAGAGACATGGTGGACAGGCTAAAGGTTGGGAAACTCTCCTATGTGGAGGATGAGGAAAATAAGGTATGAGAGAGAGGATGGTAGCTGGGATGATGAGTGGAAGAGCACCAGAGGCAGGCTTTGCTTGTGGGCTTTGTTTCAGTTGTGAGGGATGAGGCATTGCCACGCAGATTGCATGAGATAGGAACTGTATTGCCCTGAGTAACAGGTGTGTATTCCAGGAGAAGAGGACTGTGTAGCAACTGTTTCCACTCAGAGTTAATTTTTTTTCTATGCTCAGGGGTCCAGGAAAATAGTTATACCCTAGGGCTAAACACACTTCATCCTTTCTGTGGTGGTTTAGCAGTTATCTGCCCCCCAACACACACTTTGAAATAACCCAGGCTATGACTCAGTTGGCTGGAAGTTAAGGAATGGAGCTTTATATTTACAGCTTTGCGCAATATACAAGCAGATGCTTACAATGTGTAGCAGATATTTACAATGTGTAACAGATATTTACAGATATATACAGTAAAAAGGCAATACAGAAACACCACAGCCCTCCCAGAGATCAAAATCCCTAGGAGGGGTTTCTAACCACCCCTACCACCTTCCCCCCTTCCCCAGTCTTATCTCACCATCTGTTTTATGCAGCAGATAGGCGAAGGTAGATGAGACAGGGGGGTTAGCAGCAGGAAAGAAGTTAGTGGAATTATTCAGATTCAGCTACGAAAGGCAGGGACAAAAGAGCCATGCAAGAGCCACAGCCCAGAGAGGTCTGAAGCACTCTGACTTATCTATATTTGGGTTACAACTCTTAAACCATTTTTTTTCTTTCTCAGTAAAGCTATGAGTAAAGTAGCACCATCAGTATTTTCCTCTCTCAGCCTATAGTCTAATTTCTCATTCAAATCCTCCAATTAGTTCAAGCCAGCACACTTTCTTCAGTCTCTCTTTCTTTTAGGAAGTGCGGATGAGGAGGAAGAAGCGAGAAGATCATCTTGAGAAGATTCGCCATAATGTGCAGTTGAAGTACACAGCAAAGAGGAAGGTGAGTTACCCTGTGGAGAGCAGAACCTTCTGCTTTGCTTGCCTCAAGTATTGCTCATACTTGCTGTGGTGGTTTAGCAGTTATCTACTCCTCCTGCACTGTGAAACAACCCAGGCTAGGACTCAGTCGGCTGGAAGTTAAGGAGTGAAGCTTTATATTTACAGCAGTGCACAATATACAAGCAGATATTTACAATGTAGAACAGATATTTGCAGATATAGATAGTGAAAAGGTAATATAGAAACAGCACAGCTCTCCCAGAGATCAAAATCCCTACGAGGGGTAACCAACCACCTCTACCACCTTTCCCCCCTTCCCCAATCTTATCTTACCATCTGTTTTATGCAGCAGATAGGCAAAGGTAGATCAGCCGGGGAGGTTAGCAGTAGGAAAAGAAGTTAATCAAATTATTGAGAATCAGCTACAAAAGGCAGGGAGAAAGGAGCCATGCAAGAAAGCAGCCACAGCCCAGAGAGGTCTGAAGCAGTCTGACTTATCTATGTTTGGGATACAACTCTAAAAACACTTTTTTTTTCTTTCTCAGTAAAGCTGTGAGTGGAGTAGCATCATCAGTGCTTTCCTCTCACAGCCAATAGTCTAATTTCTCATTCAGATCCTCCACTTAATTCAAACCAGCACACTTGCTTATATCAGCGACTTCACACTGATTTCTTTTGTATTAGGTTGCTGAAATTCACCATCCAAAGTCTTTGGTTAGATTTGAAAATGGAGATGTGGCAAAGCAGTTTGTGTGCAGAGAATTTCCTGTGGCAGTATTGGTGTGTGGGTAGCAGGTTCTGATTGCCTTCTAGCCCTCTGCTTTTGCTTATAAAATTATCATACTTGGATTTCTTAAACTATTTTAAAAAGATAATCTCTGTTTTAAGAGGATTTTTTTAACACTTCTGGAATAAAATCTGTAGAACTGTGATTAGATTTAAGATCATGGGAACAGAAGACACCCTTCCCCCCACCCCCAAAAATCCCAACAAACCAACAGCCAAGCCAGGTCAGGCTTTGGTTGTACTTTTCTTACCACTGTGGGGAAAGTACTTTTTGTTTACTCGCTTAACAAAGGCAGTTGTGTTCCTCAGAAATGTCTCTTTTGTACTTAGATAAAGTTCACAGATATATTTTCCTGTCTCTTCCATGGGTGACTGACCTCGGCACTCTTGATGTGGAGAGCTGCTGCTTTATATAAATCAAAATTCACAGAAATACTTGCTCCAGTTCCCCCAACTGGCAGGTTTATTAGGCTGCCAGGCTGTTAATTTCTCATGTGCTCTGTCTCAAGTACTGCATTATGTTTTGGTCAAATGCATGTGGCAGGAAGGACAAAATGAAAAAGAAGTGGAGCAAAGGATTTTTTGCCTCTTAGAGACAGATGGACAGACTGAAAGAGTTGAGTCTGGAGAAGAGTAGGCTCACAGGTGACCTTCTTGTGGCCTTCCAGTATCTGAAGGGGACCTACAAAAAAGCTGGGGAGGGACTTTTGAGGGTGTCAGGGACTGACAGAACTAGGGGGAATGGAGAAAAGCTGGAGGTGGGGAGATTCAGATTGGAGGCGAGGAGGAAGTTGTTGAGGATGAGAGTGGTAAGAGCCTGGAATAGGGTTGCCCCTGCAGGGAGGTGTCTGGGGCCAGATCCATGGAGGTGTTTGCAGGAGGCTGGCAGAAGCTGTGGGCAGCCTGCTCTAGGATAGGTTGTCCCTGGGCATGGCAGGAGGGTTGGAACTAGATCCTTGTGGTCCTTTCCAGCCCTGACTGATTCTATGATTCTAATACAAAACAGCAAGAGAAGTTTTGTGCTCTGCATTCTAAAACAGCTGATGAATGGATCCTAGCCTTAACTTAAGTGTAGGCATAGTGTATGATTATGTCCTTATGTGCATGTTTGTTTGGGTTTATTTACACTCTGTTTTCTCAGGCAGACTTGGATGGAGCACTTTAAGCATCTTATACCGGGCAACAAGAATATTGCCATTTCAGAATCCATTAGTTCAGTGAGCCTTTTGCACAGAAGGCTCTTGTGTTTCCCAAATACATATAGGTGTGTGGACAAGTCTTTGTTGGTAACAGCTGCATTCTGTGGGTCTGAACATCTTGGTGCACCTGTGGTGTACTTAACTTGGCCCATTGGGGCTTACCCAATAAGCCATTCCTACTGTGAGACTGTGCTGTCTTCTGAGCTGTCTGTGGCATAGGGCAGTGCACCTGCTGCCTCTTGTGCTGTATGAGAAATAATGTGACTGTGTGATCCTTTCAGAGAGCTGAGGAGGATGAGACAAGGCGCCTTCTGCAGCTCAGCAAGGAGGTTCTTTCAGAGGGAGCTGGAGAGGATGTTACTGAGAAGCTGGATCATGATGAGGAGCTCATTCTTGCTGAATATGAGAGTGATGAAGAAAAGAAAGTGGTGTCTGGGTAAGGACAGGGGCATGTTTCCATGGCAAGGAAACATTTTCTGTCTAATTTTTTGCTTGCCTTGGCTTAAAGAAACCTCACTTGTGATTGTGTGGATCTGGAGTTGCTTCCCTATCCTAGCTATGTAAGGTGGTGGTTGTTCTGGGGGTTGCTTGGTTTGGGGTCTTTGGCTTGGTTGGTTGCTTGGTTTGGGGTCTTTGGCTTGGTTGGTTGCTTGGTTTGGGGTCTTTGGCTTGGTTGGCTTTGTTGGTTGCTTGGGAGTCTTTGGCTTGGTTTGGTTGCTTGGGGGTCTTTGGCTTGGTTTGGTTGGTTGGAGGTCTTTGGCTTGGGTTGCTTGGTGTGGTTGGGGGTCTTTGGCTTGGGTTGCTTTGTTGGGGGTCTTTGGCTTGGTTGGTGTGGTTGGTGGTTGGGGATCTTTGGCTTGAGTTGCTTGATTGGTGGTCTTTGGCTTGGGTTGCTTGGTTGGTGGTTGGGGGTCTTTGGCTTGGGTTGCTTGGTTGGGGATCTTTGGCTTGGGTTGCTCAGTGTGGTTGGTGGTTGGGGGTCTTTGATTTCTTTTTAAACTTTTGTTGGACTGGACTGACCTGAAGTATTCCCTCAGAAAGTGCATCTTTCTTAGAATTTGTGGCAATGTCCTGCCCTTGTACTTCCCCACTTTCCCAAAGAGTGCCTCTGGATGCTGAGTGAATGACTTGAGATCAAGTTCCTTGCATTAGAAAAGCAAATTTCACCTCAGGTTGTCAGAGGAGGCCAACAGTTGTGTGAATTAACACTGGCATCTCTTGGTACTCTGAGTAAATGACTTGAGATCAAGTTCCTTGCATTAAAAAAGCAAAATGGAACTGAGGGTGTCAGAGGAAGCCAACAGTCGTGCGAATTAGCGCTGACATCTCTTGGTACTCTAAAAGGAGAGGTGTTTTAGTCTCTGAAGTTCCAGCTTCAGCATGAAAAGCCTGTGTACACTTCTTTTCTCTCACCTATGTTTGCTTTCTGTGGAAAGCCAGAAGTCAAACACATTTAAAATACAAATGTACTAATTAGCATCTAGGCAGATCCTCTTGCCTTAAAAATTGCAAGATGCTTTACTGCCTTTCTGCCTAGTTTATCAAACATTTAGCTCTTGTTGGCTTTGAACTCTTTATCTATGGCAGCTAAATGTCTTCCTGAAGCTTTTCTTGATGCAGTAGCTTGAGGGTGGTAAATTTTCTTGGAAGGGGGCATTTTACAAAAATAAATAAACTCACCAAAGAATAGTATAGCACTGAATATGTTATGCACAGGGCTTAGGAGCCCCTGATTTCAGAGGGAAAAGCCACAGTTGAAGGCATAGTCCTTCAGGCCTTCTTTTAAAGAGCATGGTTTGACTTGATTTTGCACACTTACACCATTCTTTAGAACTTGTTTATTTTTTTTTTCTTCCTCAGTTAAGATATGAAGTTCTTGAGATGATATAAACAACTCTCTTGAAACCTTTGTCTTGTAGTACAGCATCATCTGATTCTATCTGTCAGTGATCTACTGAAAAGAAACTGTTTGAACTTCCTCTTTTTCTTAGTCTTGAAGAAGATGATAATGATTTGGAAGAGGAGCATGTGACTAAGGTGAGATGAGGAAAACAAATAGTGCTGCCTCATAGAACAGTGTGGGAATGAGTAGAGTTCTGGCTTCCTTGCACCCTTGTGTGCTGGTTTGAACTAATTGGAGGATCTGAATGAGAAATTAGACTATAAGCTGAGAGAGGAAAGCATTGACAATGCTACTTCCCTCAGAGCTCTACTGAGAAATAAATGTTTTAAGAGTTGTAACCCAAATATAGATAAGTTGGATGGCTTCAGACCGCTCTGAGCTGTGGCTGGCTCCTTGCATGGCTCCTTTTCCCTTCTGTTTGTAGCTGATTCTGAATAATTCCACTAACTTCTTTCCTACTGCTACCCTCCTGGCCCATCTACCTTCGCCTATCTGCTGCATCAACAGATGGTGAGATAAGACTGGGGAAGAGGGGAAAGGTGGTAGGGGTGGTTAGAAACTCCTCTTAGGGATTTTGATCTCTGGCAGGGCTGTGGTGTTTCTGTATCACCTTTTCACTGTCTATATCTGTAAATATCTGTTATACATTGTAAATATCTGCTTGTGTATTGTGCATAGCTGTAAATATAAAGCTTCATTTATTAACTTCCAGCTGACTGAGTCCTAGCCTGGGTTATTTCAATGGGTGTGGGATCAGGTAACTGCTAAACCACCACACCTTGTTTCAGAGGAAGTGAGGAACTAGCATCCAAGAACTGCCAGGTTGGTTGATAATAGCTGCCAGTTCTGCTGCGCTGTACTCCTTCTGGGCTATACTATCTGCCTAAGCAGCTTGCTCTGGTAGCACTACTGAATTTTTGCTGTGGCTTGCTGTAAAAACACACTACAAGGAGCATTTTTTTGTTACTCTCCAATGGAAAGTCCCTGTCTTTATAGGGACCTTTATAGGGAACTGAATAGCAGCGAAGGCAAATGCATAGGAGGAAACAAAGATAAGACTGTCGGCCTCGACAGTTGTGACACTCAGAGATGTGCCTTCCCTCGTGTGCTGGTTTGAACTAATTGGAGGATTTGAATGAGAAATTAGACTAGAGGCTGAGAGAGGAAAGCACTGATGGTGCTATTTTCCTCACAGCTTTACTGAGAAAGAAAAAAAAAATTGTTTTAAGAGCTGTAACCAAAATATAGATAAGTTGGATGGCTTCAGACTGCTCTGGGGCTGTGGCTGCTCTTGCATGGCTCTTTTCTCCCTGCCTTTTGCAGCTGATTCTGAATAATTCCACTAACTTCTTTCCTACTGCTAACCCCCCTGGCCCATCTACCTTCGCCTATCTGCTGCATCAACAGATGGTAAGAGAAGATTGGGGAAGGGGGGAAAGGTGGTAGGGGTGGTTAGAAACCCCTCTTAGGGATTTTGATCTCTGGGAGGGCTGTGGTGTTTCTGTATTACGTTTTTCACTGTCTATATCTGTAAATATCTGTTCTACATTGTAAATATCTGCTTGTATATTGTGCATTGCTGTAAATATAAAGCTTCATTCCTTAACTTCCAGCCAACTGAGCCCTAGCCTGGGTTATTTCACAGTGTGTGGTGGGGGAGATAACTGCTAAACCACCACAAGCTGTCCCACCAATGCTTTGGGCTAGCAGTCATTCAGCTTAGCTACTCCAGAGTAGTTTTTTTAATGAAGCACCACTTTGATGTTGGTTCTGCCTTCATCTTCTCTGGGCATTTGCTCTGTTTGAATCCTGATAGCTTTTCTTGGCAAAGGATAATGCATCCACTCTGCAGCCACCTGGCCTCTTGTTGGAGTGAATGCTTCCAGTTAAGAGGCAGCTCCTTAGCTGCAGAAGCTCCTCTCCTTTGAAAGCATAATCATTAAGGATTCCTGGTTTATTTCCAAGTGTGGGGGGGGGGGCACCTAACTGCCAAACCATCACACCTCGTGGTTTTGAAGGCTCGAGCGCCCTGCTAAGGTGCTCAACTGCTTCTGTGTGGGACTGGCTGTAGGCAGAGGATTAGCTCCCATGTCCTTCCTGTCTTCCCTTTGTTCTTCCTTGTTGCAGATCTACTACTGCAGCCGCACTCACTCCCAGCTGTCCCAGTTTGTGCGTGAGGTGCAGAAAAGTCCCTTTGGCAAAGAAACCCGGCTGGTCTCCTTGGCATCCAGGCAGGTGTGTGCTGGCATTCACCAGGGACCCAGAGTGCCTCTGTGAGGAGGTGTGGGGATGCACGGCCACAGGAGGTGTCTCAGGCACTGGTTGAGTCTCCTGTTTTGAAACTAGCCATGCCTTGTGACGCAGAGAGGTATTGTATTGGGTTTAAGCCAGCTACCCCTGAGCCCTAAAGCCCAATAAATACTCTGTCTCACTTGGAAGTTAAAAAAAGGTATAAAACTTTAACAATAAATAGGAGGGAAGGGGGTTTCTCTACAGAAGGTGGGAGAAAACGGGGAACCAGAATGCAGGGCATGGGGAATGAGGGAAAAATACAGAAGCTGGTGAAAAAGGGGGAACAAAATAAAATTACAACCTGTGGAAGGCAATTGAGTCCAAAGGCTGAGATGGATGGTTTTGATGTTGGATGAAGTCAGGATGTAGTAATTTGATGGTGAAAAGCAGTTAGTCCAAGTTCCAAATAAAAACGGTGGTACTCCACGTGTTGGCAGAAAGCACGTGGTGGTCTGGCAGCAGAGAGCAGCAGAGTAGTTGCTCAGGCAGTCAGGAGAAGAAGAAGAGAGAGAGAAGATGTTTCCCCTTTTTATAGCCAGGTCCTAGCAGGAAGTGGGAGTGGGCTAACCATGACACCTGGAGAAAGGTCAGACCACCCCTTGGGAGGAGTCAGAAGGTTCCCATGTGGATTTAACCCTTTGCAGGCATGATGCATGTTTTTCTGTGCACTGTGTTTTGGCCATTCAGGCGTTTGATATAAATGCAAATATCTGTTTGACCTTTTCTGCTGTGGAACACTATGGATGGGTGAGTCCCTGGGGAGGTGCTCCTCTTGGTATTACATCCAGCAGTTGTGTAGCAGTGAGCCGTTTCAGTGCACCTTTGGTACACTGTGTTTCCTCTCCTTGCCCTGATGTGTATTTGTAGCAGTTGGTATAGACAGTGTCTGTCTGACAGGCTGGAGAGGTGTGCCCAGGCTAACCTCGTGAAATTCAACAAGGCCAAGTGCAAGGTCCTGCACCTGGGTGGGTGCAATCCCAATCACAGATACAGACTGGGTGGGGAATGGCTGAGAGCAGCCCTGAGGAACAGGACCTGGGGGTGTGGGGTGATGAAAAGCTCAAGATGAGGCTGCAGTGTGAGTGCAGCCCAGACAGCAACTGTGTGCTGGGCTGCAGCAAGAGCAGCTGTGGGCAGCAGGGCAAGGGAGGTGATTCTGCCCCTTTGCTCTTGTCAGACCCCACCTGCAATACTGTGTGTAGTTCTGGAGCCCTCAGCACAAGAAGAACATGGAACTGTTGGAGAGTCCAGAGGAGGCTACCAAGATGCTCAGAGGGCTGCAGCAGCTCTGCTATGAGGACAGGTTGAGAGAGTTGGGGCTCTGCAGCCTGGAGAAGAGAAGGCTTCGAGGAGACCTTAGAGTAGCCTTGCAGTATCTGAAGGGGGCCTACAGGAGAGCTGGGGAGAGACTATTCACAAGGTCTTGTAATGACAGGAAGAGGAGGAATGGGTTTAAACTGGCAGAGGGGAGATTTGAACAGGATGTTAGGAGGAAGTTCTTCACAGGCACTGTGAGACACTGGTACAGGTTGCCCAGGGAGGTTGTGGCTGCTCCCTCCCTGGAGGTGTTCAAGGCCAGGCTGGATGAGGCCTTGAGCGACCTGTTCTAGTGGGAGGTGTCCCTGCCTATGGCACAGGGGTGTTGGAACTGGATGAGCTTTGAGGTCCCTTCTAACCTAAACCATTCTATGATTCTGTGACTTTTCTGTTTTGGTATCTGACCCAAGATTATTTAAAAGAAAACTTGTGGTTCACAGCAAGGGCTGCACAAGGGGCACTTAGCTTCTTCCTGAGCCCTTACTGCTTCCTCTCTCTCCATGTCCAAGAACCTGTGTGTGAACGAGGAGGTTCGACGCCTGGGGTCTCTTCAGCTCATCAATGACCGCTGCGTGGAGATGCAAAAGAACAAACATGGTAGGAACACAGGCAAATCTGCTAGCAGAGTCTGGAGGCAGGGTGCACTGCCTGGCAGTTCTAGCAAGAGCTTGAAGTGGCAGCTTAGAGGAGCAGAGCTAGAGGTCCTCAGCACTTCTCTTTGTCTTGACCTTCAGGATTAGATGCTGAAATCTTTATTTTCTGGGCACCTTTAATTGATCAGGACTTATGCAATGGGAGGACACTTCCCTTTGTATCTCAGTAGTGGGAGTGTGGGGAAATGGCTTCGAGTGGGAGTGCAGGGAAATAGCTTAAAACTTACCTCAATAGGTCACTCGTGGAGAAAAATGTTCTTTTTGCACTGCCCTAGCATACTGACCCATGTCCCACTGTGAGAATACACTATATGACTCCAGCTTGAGGAATTGTCCAGTTTGGGGCTCCTCAATTTAAGAGAGACAGGGGCGCTGAAGAGCGTCCAATGGAGAGCTGCAAGGATGATTGTAGGACTTGAGCATCTCTCCAGTGACGAAAGACTGGGAGAACTGGGGCTGTTTTAGTCTTGAGAAGGCTGAGAGGGGATCTTATCAACCATCTGTAAATATCTGAGGGGGTAGGTGTCAAGGGGAAGATACCAGTCTCTTTTTAGTGGTGCCCAGTGTGCTAGGACAAGGGGCAGTGGGTACAAGATAGAATGCAGGAGGTTCCACCTTGACACGAGAAGACAATTAATTGTAAAGTAAGGGTGACAGAGCACTAGAACAGGCTGCCAGGGTGGTTGTGGAGACGGCTCCTCTGGAGACCTTCAAAAGCCTGAATGGAAGCTTTCCTCTGCAGCCTGCCCTAGGTGATGCTCCTTTGGCAGAGGGTTGGACTTGATAATCTCTGGAGGTCCCTTCCAGCCCCTCACATTCTGATTCTGACATGTGGCTAAATAGAACTGGCAAGAGCAGTGCCTGCTGTGGATCTGGAAATGCTGCTACTGAGTGTTTTTAATAAAGATGCGGGGGTCAAAAATACATCTGCCCAAGCCTGCTTTGGAACCCAGGAGGCTCTGCAAAGCTGTGTGTTGCTCATGGGTTTTCTTTTCATTCCTGCTGTCAGAAAAGAAGAGCGATGAGGAGAAGGCAGGGCAGAAGAGACACGCAAGCCACACCACCACCTCCTGCCCCTTCTATTCCTATGAGCAGATGCAGTTCCTGCGTGATGAAGTTCTCGTGGGGGTGAAGGACATCGAGCAGTTGGTGGCTCTGGGGAGGGAGACCAAAGCCTGCCCTTACTATGGGAGTCGCTACGCCATTCCTGCTGCTCAGGTAAGGGCCACGCCAGTTGTACCTTTGCCAGGGGCTCTAAGAATAAGCTGCCTGCTCCCTTCAGTTCTTTCTACTCAATATTGTGTGGTCTTGTGACCCAGCTGTGTTTTTCTCAGCTGTGGTTTTGCTGGGGAAGCAAAGGAATGTGAGAGTGCTCATTTGCAGTTAACAGGGAGGGCTGTGAGCATGCCTCAGCGTTCTGAACCGCTTGGAAGGTTCAGCCACTCTGAAGCAATACTGGCACATGAGTGTAATCTTAGCTCTTGCCACTGCTCTTATTCCTTGGTCCTCTATCAGAAGATGTGCTTTCAGTGCTTCAAAGGAGATTTGGAAGGTAGCTGATAGGCAGTTGTGGCATAGTCATTTCTGATCAGTTCAGTTAGAAGAGGAGGCTCCCAAGTAACCTTCTTGTGGCCTTCCAGGATCTAAAGGGGGCCTACAGAAAAGCTGGGGAGGGACTTTTTAGCCTCTCAGGTAGTGACAGGACTAGGGGGAATGGAGCAAAGCTGGAGGTGGGGAGATTCAGACTGGATGTGAGGAGGAAGTTCTTCACCATGAGTGTGATGAGAGGCTGGAATGGGTTGCCCAGGGAGGTGGTTGGGGCCAGATCCCTGGAGGTGTTTGCAGCCAGGCTGGCTGAGGCTGTGGGCAGCCAGATCTAGGGTAGGGTGTCCCTGGGCACAGCAGGGGGGTTGGAACTGGCTGATGCTTGTGGTCCCTTCCAACCCTGACTGATTCTATGGTTCTTCAGTTTATATTACTGCCTCTCTCAAGCCAGTGCTGTCTTTTTCTCCCCATGGTAAAAGCAACTCTGCTGAATCCCACAAATCCATAGAATATGGGCCTTTGAAGGGTGGGAGGGTGCCCTAACTTTCTAAGGATGAGAGCTACAATCAGACCAGTGTGTGCTTTCCCTCTTAGCTGGTGGTGCTGCCCTATCATATGCTCTTGCATGAACCTACCAGGAGTGCTGCTGGGATCAAGCTGAAGGACCAAGTAGTAATCATTGATGAAGCCCACAACCTCATAGACACCATCACCTGTATCCACAGTGCAGAAGTCAGTGGCTCTCAGGTGAGTCATACCCCAGGTTGCTAATCCTAAGCGAGCTCTGCACCCAGAAGAGCACCTTTTTCAACCCCTTTTTTACTAACAGCTCCTTATTTTGTTCATGTAGCTGTGCCGTGCCCACTCCCAGCTGTCACAGTACATGGAGCGATACAGGTGAGGCTCTTGGAGGAAAACAGCACAGCACTTGCAGGCAGCGTTGATGCTGTGGCTTGCCTCATGTCTGTAGTCTTTCTTGCTTATCCCTGGTGGAAGGTTGTTTGCAGATGAAAAGCCCCTTGCTTCGTTATTTCTGTCTGAGCCAGAGTCCTGGGGCTGGTAGTAAGCAGTGAGAAGGGAGATGGCCTGAGCATTCTGTCTTTCCTTCGTACTCCGTTCCTTTCTCAGCATCTCATTCTAATCCCTTCTGCTTTTATGATGCAAAGGTTCAGACAGTTCAGCCTCTCATGTCTGTCCCAGACCTGTCTTTCATATATGTGGTGGTTTAATAGTTACCTGCTCCCCCTCCCTGCCCCTTTTGATATAACACCGGCTAGGACTCAGGACAGCTGGAAGTTGGTAAATAAAGCTTTATATTTACAGCTATGCACAATATACAAGATATTTACAGATATTTACAATGTAGAACAGATATTTACAGATATACACAGTGAAAAGGTAATACAGAAACACCACAGCCCTCCCAGAGATCAGAGTCCTTAAGAGGGGTTTCTAACCACTCCTACCACCTTTCCCCCTTCCCCAATCTCATCTCACCATCTGTTGATGCAGCAGATGGGTGAAGGTAGTTCAGCCAGGGGGGTTAGCAGTAGGAAAAGAGGTTAGTGGAATTATTCAGAGTCAACTACACAAGGGTGGGAAAAGGAGCCATGCAAGGAGCCAGCTACTGCCCAGAGAGGCCTGGAGCACTCTGACTTATCTATATTTGGGTTACAATTCTTAAAACATTTTTTTTTTTCTTTCTCAGTAGAGCTCTGAGGGGAGTAACATCATCTGTTTTCCTCTCTCAGCCTATAGGCTAATTCCTAACTCAAATCCTCCAATTAGTTCAACCCAGCACAATATACTCGCTGGCATTAGGGCAGAAGCAGTGAGCTGGGAGGAGGAGGAGGAAGCTCTTTGGTGGGCTGTATACAAAATATTGCATCTTGTCATCTGTGGAGCATTTTTGCAACAGGGGCTTGAGGCATCCTTAGGATTGTGATAAACTGTAGTTAATGTGTGAGGAGTCTCCGAGGTGAGCTTCTTGTGGCCTTCCAGTATCTGAAGGGGCCTATAGAAAAGCTGGGAAGGGACTTTTTAGGCTCTCAGGTAGTCACAGGACTAGGGGGAATGGAGCAAAGCTGGAGGTGGGGAGATTCAGATTGAATGTGGGGAGGAAGATGTTGAGCATGAGAGTGGTGAGAGCTTGGAATGGATTGCCCAGGGAGTGGTTGGGGCCAGATCCCGGGAGGTGTTTGCAGCCAGGCTGGCAAAGGCTGTGGGCAGCCTGACGTAGGGTAGGGCATCCCTGGGCATGGCAGGGGGGTTGGAACTGGCTGCTCCTTGTGGTCCCTTCCAACCCTGACTGATTCTATGCTGATAGGAGGGCACAGTGTTTGAGTCCTTGAGGGAATGCTCTGGGGTGAGTTTGGGCTGGATTTCTGGAGGTCTCTGCCATGTCACAAGTAGGGAGAGCAAGCCTGGTAGAAATGGTTCTTGGTTTCTGTTGCCCCCAAATGGAGACGAGTTCATGTGCCTGTCTCTGCAGCTCAGCTGCTTGAGTTAGTCCCTGAAGATGTTTTGAGGCCTAATGCCTGTCTTTGTTTTTCAAGGAAATGTTTGAAGGCAAAGAACTTGATGTACATTAAGCAGATCCTGTATGTGCTGGAACGGTTTGTGGCAGTGCTGGGAGGTAAGCAAACCCGTGGATGCTGATAGACTTTGAGCTAACTGGTGCTTGGATTTCCCCCATTTCCTCTCTGCAGAGGCTGTGGGGAGGTGTTGCTCATGTATTTTTGCTACTTGCTGTCTGAGCTCTCTCAGTTGATTATCTGAGGAGCAGCAGATAGTGTGAGAAGCTTGTAGAAGCAGTTCCTCCTGCCCTCTGTGAGTGCTCTCTGCCGTTCTCTCAGAAGTACACTTCTCTTGCCTCTCTGTTCCTGCCCCTCTTCCCCACACTGATCTAAGTGCTTTCATTAGAAAGTGCAGTCTGTGTACAGCTTCAGGGCTGAGGCTGAAGAAGTGAGGCAGTTGTTAAATGCCCAGACATAAAACACAGTGAGTGGCAGCAGTTCATCCTGTCGCAGCTCTTGGGGTCTGGCCACAGAGCTGTCCTCAGTTTTTCCCCTCTTCACAGCTGCCTGCCAATTTGTGTGCCCCTGTGGTGGTTTAGCAGTTAGCTGCTGCCCCCCTGCCCCGCCCCCACTTGGAAATAACCCAGGCTAGGACTCAGAAGGCTGGAAGTTAATAAATGAAGCTTTATATTTACAGCTTTGCACAATATACAAGCAGATATTTACAATGTATAACAGATATTTAGAGATATAGACAGCAAAAAAGGTAATACAGAAACACCACAGCCCTCCCAGAGATCAAAATCCCTAGGAGGGGTTTCTAACCACCCCTACCCCCTTTCCCCCCTTCCCCAATCTTACCTCACCATCTGTTGATGCAGCAGATAGGTGAAGGTAGAGGTTAGCAGTAGGAAAAGAAGTTAGTGGAATTCCTCAGAATCAGCTACAAAAGGCAGGGAGAAAGGAGCCATGCACAAGCAGCCACAGCCCCAGAGGGTCTGAAGCCATCTGACTTATTTATATTTGGGTTACAACTCTTACATTTTTTTTTTCTTCTTTCTCAGTAAAGCTGTGAGGGAAGTAGCATTGTCAGTGCTTTCCTCTCAGCCTATAGCCTAATTTCTCATTCAAATCCTCCAATTAGTTCAAACCAGCACAGCCTCCCAGCTTGTAGCTGCTGCATTGGGGAGGGGATTCATTGCAGTCCTTGGTTGTGTGACCATTTGTGTGTACCTGTGCTACCTGCTGCACCCTGCCACAGAAGGAACATGTTTGCTGCTGTGTCCTAAGAGCCAGTACCTTTGTCCCACAACATAAGTCAAAACTGAGCAGGGGCTGATGCTATATTTATGTAGCTGCATTTTGCAGGTGCATAGTTACTGCTTGGATTTTGTCCTGGTGTGCTGTCCCTTTCAGCTCAGCTGCTTAATTTTAAGGCAGTCCTATTGTAAGCCTTCTTTGAATTGGTGTCATGTTTTCCAGGTAATGTGAACCAAAATCCAAGCTGTCAGGCAGTTCCCCAAACAGGTGAGCCTGGAGCGAGCACCTAAATGTATGCAGCCAGCAGTTGGGAACATGGGAATGGGCAGTAAAGGGCTGCAGGCCCAGCAGCTAATAACTTAATTTTCTCCTTTCCCCTCCTTTTGTTTTTTGTTTAGGGACAGTGCTAAAATCCATCAATGACTTCCTATTTCAGAGCCAGATTGACAATATCAACCTCTTCAAGGTAATGCAAATGTAGTCATCTGTTGGGGTGCAGGTGGTGGTGACTTGTTCAGGGTTATCATCAGAGCTGAAAGTTAAGAGTCGAGGCCCACATGGCACAGTCTGCTGCTCTGTGGCAGATGCTCTCCACCTCCCCAGTGTATAAATCTCTTCTGATGCTGTCTGATGCTGCCTTAAAGCCAGGTGGATGATCTTTGGGTAGAGGAAAGCAAGCAGTGAAACATGTATGGGTGCAGAGGTTGTCTGCTGGCAAAGCTAAGCTGGAAGGGTTGAGGATGAAGAAACTGTACTGCTCCAGTAACCTAACCCATCCCTCCAGCCTCCAAACACAGCACCTTCACCATCTGCTTGCAGTCTGGCAGTAATGCTCTTGCACTATGCAGTCACCTGGCAGGCTGGGCTGTGGTGGTTTTTTTTAAAGAGCAGGCAGTATATAATTTTACTCCCCCACGAGAGTAAAAGAAAAGAAAAATTGGGCAGAAATACAGAATTGTATTTCAAAAAGATACAGAGAAAGAGAGAGCATATCTATCCTTAACCCCTAATACATATAATGGATACATGAAAATCCCTTTAAACCTTTCCCCCGACCCACCAAAACCATAAACCACAATGCTCCTCTTCTCCATCCCTCTGCCTCTGCTGCTTTTAGGTCTAAACAGGCCCAAATTGCACCAGATCCTCAACAGGCCTTCTCCTCCATGGTACCAGATAAGGTATCCAGATAAGGAGAGAGAAAAGGAGC
This sequence comes from Psilopogon haemacephalus, assembly GCA_013396835.1. Taxonomy (NCBI): domain Eukaryota; kingdom Metazoa; phylum Chordata; class Aves; order Piciformes; family Megalaimidae; genus Psilopogon; species Psilopogon haemacephalus. The sequence continues at coordinate 29,012 of VWZI01000757.1, forward strand.
TGGAGCTGGGCTTGCTGACAATTTAGATAGCAGAAGTATGGGATTGAATGACCTTGAGCGACCTCATCTAGTCCTTCATTGACCTGTTCTAGTGCGAGGTGTCCCTGCCTATGGCAGAGGGGTGTTGGAACTGGATGAGCTTTGAGGTCTCTTCCAACCTAAACCATTCTGTGATTCTATGGATCCTCAGTTACACAACTCAAAGTCAGGAAAGAAAAGCTTTTAAAGTTGTGGGAAAATAAACCTGAATTTCTCCTAGACCTCAAAGTATTGTTCTGGGAGCAGAGTAGGGTCTCTGGCAACATTTCTACTGTGCATTTCAGGATGTTTTAATGCCCTGCTTCCTTCAAAGGTCACTGGCAAAGAAAGGATTTTCTTGCTGCTTCTTCCACCTACCTGTTGGTTTTCTGAACATAACTATAACTGCAAAGTCAGATCTTGTTTGCTTTGAAAGGCTGTTCCTAATGGGCAAACAAATAATTAAGATTTCCATCCAGTCAACTTTAGGGGGAAAAAAAAAAAGTGAATTTCAGAGAGAGGTGGAATAAAGGACTCAATGTTAGTCTGCTTTGAAACACTCAAACAGTTGTTTTGGAATACTGGCAAAGAAAGAAAACTTAATTGGACTCACTGAATTGGGAATTGTTGATTTTGGTTGCATGTTTGAAAGCCCCAAGGAGAGGGACTTGGGTTGGAACTAGATGATATTTGAGGTCTCTTCCAACCTAAACCATTCTATGATTCTATGAATAGCAATGTTACCATTTCTTATGTCCACCTCCTGGGCTACTTAGTCCCTGAAGGATTTGTCAACTCTGTGGTTCTTAAACCTGTAACACAGAGAGCTGTGCATCCATTCCCAAGAGCACAGCAAGAACAGCAAATGGTTAAGAGCAGGCTGGGAGCAGGAATGCTGAGTGCTAGGTTGTTTTTTCTGTCTTCTCCTATCAGGTTCAGTGTTACTTCGAGAAGAGCCTCATCAGCAGGAAGGTACTGCCCCTGGGGCTTCGTGGGCAGCAGTCTTGGTGTGCTATTCCACACATTGAAGTGGGAGGTGCAGCAGCTGGGCTGGGAGCCTGTCTTCTTGTATTGGGTTTAAGCCAGCTACCCCCTGAGCCCAAAAGCCCAATAAATACTCAATCCCATTTGGAAGTAAAAAGGTATAAAACTTTAACAATAAATAGGAGGTAAAGTTTTTTGGTTTTGGTTTTGTATTTTTATAGGAGGTGGGAGAAAAGGGGAACCAGAATGCAGGGTATGGGGGAATGAGGGGAAAAAACAAATACAGAAGCTGGGAAGACGGGGGAGAAAGGGAACAAAATACACAAAAAGGAAGTACAACCCGTGGAAGGCAATTGAGTCCAAATGCTGGGATGGATGATTTGATGATGGATGAAGGCAGGATGTAGAATTTTGATGGTGAAAAGCAGCTAGTCCAAGTTCCAAATAAAAATGGTGGTGCTCTCCACATGTTGGCTGAGAGCACATGGTGGTCTGGCAGCAGAGAGCAGAGAAGAGTTGCTCAGGCAGTGAGGACGAGAAGAGAGAGAGAGGAGCCAAGATGTCTCCCCTTTTATAGCAAAGTCCTGGCAGGAAGTGGGAGTGGGCTAACCATGAGATCTGGGGGCAGGTCAGACCACCCCTTGGGAGGAGTTAGAGGGATCCAGGTGAGGCACTTCTCCACCCTGCTCTGCAGACAAAATGGTTCTTGCCAAAAAAAGCACCATGTGGGCACATTGCCTGTTCCTTGTAGGAGAAACAGGCAACTGGGTGTAGCACAGTATGCCAGGGGTTGCTGGTTCTGTGCTGCTTGGCCTCAAACCTGCCAGGCTATGCTGCCCTGCAGGAACAAACAACAGATGCTTGTTTTGGTTTTGATTCAGTGGTGGATGGAGGAGAATAATGACAGCTCTGGGATGTATTGATGGATTCTGATTGGGCTGATTTGCAAACACCGACCAAGGAGCTTTATCAGTGGCAGGCCACCAAACCTGTCCTTATCACATCTGATTGCTGCTGGTGCTAGGCTTAGGCTTTCTGGCTTTTGCTTGGCAGCTTTTTGGGTTTGTGGAGCGCTACGGAGACCCTGCTACAGCTGTGAAGACCAACAAGGAGAACCAGAAGTTGGCTGGCTTGCAGAACTTTCTTCTGACCCTCCAGCAGAGGTCTGATACAGAAGGTGAGTTCAGACATGCTCCACTTGGGCATCTATGGACAAGGGGAGGGTGTGGAAACCTACATCTTAGAATCATAGAATCAGTCAGGGTTGGAAGGGACCACAAGGATCAGCCAGTTCCAACCCCCCTAACATGCCCAGGGACATCCTACCCTACGTCAGGCTGCCCACAGCCTTTGCCAGCCTGGCTGCAAACACCTCCCGGGATCTGGCCCCAACGACCTCCCTGGGTGACCCATTCCATCCTCTCACCACTCTCATGCTCAACAACTTCCTCCTCACCTCCAGTCTGAGTCTCCCCACCTCCAGCTTTGCTCCATTGCCCCTAGTCCTGTCACTCCCTGAAAGCCTCAAAAGTCCCTCCTCAGCTTTTCTGTAGGCCCCCTCCAGATCCTGGAAGGCCACAAGAAGGTCACCTGGGACCCTCCTCTTCTCCAGCCTGCACAGCCCTAATTCTTTCAGTCTGTGCTCACAGCAGAGGTGCTGCAGCCCTCTGAGCATCCTCGTGGCCCTTCTCTGGACACACTCCAGCATGTCCACATCCCTCTTGTCCCAGGGGCTCCAGCACTGGATGCAGTACTTCAGGTGGGGTCTCAGCAAAGTACAGCAGAGGGGGAGAATCACCTCCCTGGCCCTGCTGCCCACAATTCTCCTGCTGCAGCCCAGCCTCTGCTTGGCTTTCTGGGCTGCAAGTGCACACTGCTGCCTCATGTTGAGCTTCTCCTACACCAGCACCCCCAAGTCCCTCTCAGGGCTGCTCTCCAGCCAGGCACTGCCCAGCCTGGATTGGTGCTTGGGATTGCCTCAACCCAGCTGCAGGACCTTGCACTTTGCCTTGTTGAACCTCCTGAGGTTGGCTGGTGTCCACCTCTGCAGCCTGTCCAGGTCTTTCTGGATGGCACCTCTCTGCATGAAGAAAGGAGGGGGTGAGTTAGATTGGAGGAAGAGCTGTCCTGCCTGGATGGTTTTTAATATTCTGCCTAGGTGACCTAGGTAACCACACAGGATTAAATCTCCTGAGGTCCTTTCCAAGGCGAATGGTGGTGTGAGTCTGTAATTACATTGCGTGCATTCATGCTCACCACTGCTGTGACCTGAGCTGCTGTGGGTAGCTTTCTTTAGTGGGTGCCAGCTACCAAAGGCAGACTTTTTCCCTGCCCTGCTGTCCCTCTCCCCTGATCAGCAATGAAACAGAATTTGTGTTTTAACTCTTATTGAATCTTTGTTTTCCGCTGCTATGGGCAGATCAGGCAGTGTGTTCGTGTAGAAGGGACACATTCGTGTTTCATGCATAGTCTCTGTCTGCAGAAGTGTGGCCTGAGCTGCCTGCCTCTCCTTTCTGAGCCAGCAGGTACTCCCCAGAGCCATCCTCCTGTGGAGGCTGAGAATGAACAGCTCCGAGCTTCCTCTCCACTGATGCAGATTGAAGGATTTCTGTCGGCCCTGACAAATGCAAACCAAGATGGCAGAGTCATTCTCAACAGGCAAGGTACTGGGAAAGGTGAGCTGGAGAAGAGGTGGTGTGAGTCACAAGCAGAGTGCTTTTCTGGCAGCAAGATTCTGAACCTGGGCTGAGCCTGCAGCAAGATGTGTGCCATCTGTGATGCAGGGGGGTGGACTGAGCCTGTCTGACGATGCTTGTGAACTCAAAGGGATTTTTAAGCATGAGCATGGAGGCCAGGGTTGGAAGAGCTCTTTTCCCACTCTGGGTGTCAATTTTTGTTCTTGCAATTTACTGTGCTTGTTCTGCAGTGCCAGGACAGTGATTAGGAAGCAAAAGTTTACTGCAGGTTGGTGTTAATAGCCTGCTGCCTTTGGCAGTGTCGAATAGCAAGTCCGTGCTTTGAAAGGTGGGGACCTAGCAGAGCACCCAGAGCAGGAAGGAGAATCTCTTACAGTGTGGAGAATCTGTGAGTCACAGCTGGTTCCTGATGTTGTCTTGCTTCTTTTCCCAGGCACAGTTGGTCAGAGCAGCCTCAAATTCCTCTTGCTGAACCCAGCTGTCCATTTTGCCAAGGTGGTAGAAGAATGCCGTGCTGTGATCATCGCTGGGGGCACCATGCAGCCGGTGAGAGGATGAGGATGCTGTGCTGAGGGCTTAGCAGGTCTCTGGTGCTATCCACCAGCAGGCATGGCCCCAGTGGGATGTGGTCTTCTCACTTTCCAAGCCATGTGTGGAAAAAGACCTGCCTACCCTTCTATCTCCCTGGTATGGTTTTCATAGAATCAGTCAGGGTTGGAAGGGACCACAAGGATCAGCCAGTTCCAACCCCCCTGCCATGCCCAGGGACACCCTACCCTAGATCAGGCTGCCCACAGCCTCTGCCAGCCTGGCTGCAAACACTTCCAGGGATGTGGCTCCAACCTCCTCCCTGCAGGGGCAACCCATTCCAGCCTCTCACCACTCTCAGGCTCAACAACTTCCTCCTCACCTCCACTCTTAATCTCCCCACCTCCAGCTTTGCTCCATTGCCCCTAGTCCTGTCACTCCCTGAAAGCCTCAAAAGTCCCTCCCCAGTTTTTTTTTTAGCCCCCTTCAGATCCTGGAAGGCCACAAGAAGGTCACCTGGGAGCCTCCTCTTCTCCAGCCTGCATAGTCCCAACTCTTTCAGTCTGTGCTCACAGCAGAGGTGCTGCAGCCCTCTGAGCAACCTCATGGCCCTTTTCTGGACACACTCCAGCATGTCCACATCCCTCCCGTAATAGGGGCTCCAGAACTGGATGCAGTACTCCAGGTGGGGTCTCACCAGGGCAGAGTAGAGGGGGAGAATTGCCTCCTTGGCCCTGCTGCCCACACTGCTCCTGCTGCGCCCAGGCTCTGCTTGGCTTTCTGGGCTGCAAGTGCACACTGCTGCCTCATCTTGAGCTTCTCTTCCACCAGCACCCTCAAGTCTCTCTGCAGGGCTGCTCTCTGCATGAGATGGCACAGTGCCTGTTCATGCACAAAGTGGCAGGTGCAAGGGGGCCTGTGTCAGGCTTTCTTGTGCTCAGGATCATACAGGCTGAGGTCAGTGTAGGTTGGAACTGGCATTGATAGCAGTCAGAAGAACTTGGAAAAACCACCTGGCCTTCTAAGGTGATGTGAGGTGGCCTTTGTAAGATCCCCAGGGGATCTTTCAGAAGAATCTGCACTTGGGCATTGGTGTGGTGGCAGGCAGCTTATCACCCTGCGGTTGCTGTAGTGCCTAAGGGAGGGTCTGTTTGTGCTGTGCAGTTGATGCTGTTGGGATTATGTCAGGTACTCTCTTCCTGGACACAAGTGTCCTGAAATGTCCTCTGCCCTTACGGTGACAAGAACGTGAAGTGCAGGACCTTCATTTTGGAAGGCCAGCTTGGAAGCCTTCAGACTGCAGCCCAGAGGGAGGGCGCGGTCACAGCAGGAGTCTTGGTAATGGGTGCTTGAGCCTGGGCAAGTCTAAAACTGGAATGTGTTGGGGCGAGAGAGGCTAGATGGGGACCGCGGGCACTGACCGGCAGGCTTCTGCCGCACTGCAAGCTGTGCTTGGGCCAGCTGGTAGGTGTGCCCCTGGCAGCGCGGCCGGAAGCCGTCGGTGTAGCTGAGAACGCCGGCGGCGGCTGGCAGCGCGAGGGGAGGCCGGCAGGGGGCGCTGCCGCTCCTCGCCGGCGGCTGCGGCGCTGGGCAGGCGCAGGGGGCCGGCAGGTCGGGCGGGCAGCAGCGCGGCCGCGCTCGGCTCCGCACCCTGCCCTGGTGGGATGGATGTCTGCAGGCCTTTCCTCCTGCCCGTGCAGGACTGCCGCACGCCTTCCGGCCCTGGCCTCTGCGCTGAGCGCTCCCTGCCCTCGCTTCTGTGGTCACCGCTGCGGTCCCTGTGCCCCGGCAGCAGTCGCAGCCTTGCTGATGTGCCTTTTGGGACACTGGTGCTTCATCCTTCATCAGGGATGCCATCCAGAGGGACCTGGGTAGGCTGCAGAGGTGGGCCCAGGCCAACCTCATGACATTCAACAAGGCCAAGTGTAAGGACTTGCACTTGGGTCTGCGCAATCCCAAGCACAACTCCAGGCTGGGTGGGGAATGGCTGAGAGCAGCCCTGAGGAACAGGACCTGGGAGTGTTGGGTGGACGAGAAGCTCAAGATGAGGCTGCAGTGTGAGTGCAGCACAGACAGCAACTGTGTGCTGGGCTGCAGCAAGAGCAGCTGTGAGCAGCAGGGCAAGGGAGGTGATTCTGCCCCTTTGCTCTTGTCAGTCCCCACCTGCAGTACTGTGTGCAGTTCTGGAGCCCCCAGCACAAGAAGTTGGAGAGAGTCCATAGGAGGCTACCAAGATGCTCAGAGGGCTGCAGCAGCTCTGCTATGAGGACAGGCTGAGAGAGTTGGGGCTATGCAGCCTGGAGAAGAGAAGGCTTCCAGGAGACCTTAGTGTGGCCTTCCAGTATCTGAAGGGGCCTACAGGAGGGCTGGAGAGGGACTATTCACAAGGTCTTGCAATGACAGGAAGAGGAGGAATGGGTTTAACTGGCAGAGGGGAGATTGAAACCGAATGTTAGGAGGAAGTTGTTTGCAGTGAGGGTGGTGAGACACTGGCACAGGTTGCCCAGGGAGGTTGTGGCTGCTCCCTCCCTGGAGGTGTTCAAGGCTAGGGTGGATGAGGTCTTGAGCAACCTGTTCTAGTGGGAGGTGTCCCTGCCTATGGCACAGGGGGGTTGGGATTGGATGAGCTTTGAGGTCCCTTCTATCCTAATAAACCATTCTATGATTCTGTGACCCTTATTATGCTTCATAGGTGTCTGATTTCCGAGAGCAGCTGCTGTCCTCTGCTGGTGTGGATCCTGCACGCGTTGTGGAGTTCTCTTGTGGTGAGTGTACCAGGGTGGCAGGGGCAAGCTGTAATCTGTTTCTGCAGGACCCGAGTTTTGCAGCTTGACTTAGGTGCTTTGCCAGTGCTCTGAGCAGTGCAGCACCTTTCCTCGGAGTGGTGGCAGCGGCAAAGGGGTGCTTGTTCCTCCTTTCCACTCTGAGCGTGCTCGGTGGGCTTGGCCAGTGTCGTCAGGCAGCATGCTGCACTTTCTCCCCAGGAGCTAAGGGAATGGGAATCTGAGCAGCTGTGAGTGGCTCAGTCATAGAATCACAGAATGGTTTAGGTTGGAAGAGACCTCAAAGATCATCCAGTTCAAACCCCCCTGTGCCTGCTATAGTCAGGGACACCTCCCACTAGAACAAGACACTCAAGACCTCATCCAGCCTGGCCTTGAATACATCCAGGGAGGGAGCAGCCACAACCTCCCTGGGCAACCTGTGCCAGTGCCTCGCCACCCTTACTGTGAAGAACTTCCTCCTGACATCCTGTTCAAATCTCCCCTCCACCAGTTTGAACCCATTACCTCTAGTCCTGTCATTACAAGACCTTGTGAACAGTCTGTCCCGACCCCTCCTGTAGGCCCCTTTCAGATACTGGAAGGCTACTCTAAGGTCTCCTCAAAGCCTTCTCTTCTCCAGGCTGCAGAGCCCAAACTCTCTCAGCCTGTCTTCATAGCAGAGCTGCTGCAGCCCTCTGATCATTTTCATGGCCCTCCTCTGGACTCTCTCCAACAGTTCCATGTCCTTCTTGTGCTGAGGGCTCCAGAACTGCACACAGTACTCCAGGTGGGATCACTTTAGCTTAGCCAGGCAAATGCGTAGCTGTTGCTGCACCGAAGTGCAGAGCTCCTCAGCTGGTGGAGTTTGTGCCAATGGCAGCATTGTTGACTCTTGCTCCTGTTTTTCTTTCATCTCCAGGGCATGTGATTCCTCCGGAAAACATTTTACCTATAGTCCTCTGCAGTGGTCCTTCCAACCAGCAGCTGGAGTTCACCTACCAGACAAGAGACCGTCCCCAGATGGTCAGTCTTGCTTTTGGTAGCTTCCTTGGTAGCTCTTTCCTTCACTGCACACCTTTATGTACAGGCCATGCATGTCATAGGATTTGGGGCAGGTGTGTTGCCAAGGAACTGGCAAAGGGGGTTTGAGCTGCCTGCTCAGAGGTAGATGCTGGAGATGCTGGGTACTAATAATGTCTCCTTGGCTGCACTTAGCTCCTCCTTTTGTGTGCTGGTTAGCAGAAGACTTCTGACTGCTTCATAGTTTGGAGGGCTCAGTGAGAGTGCAGCGTGGTAGCCCTGCAGAGTGCAGCCCTAACCATGGAGGCAGCAGCAGATGTTTCTGCACTTCTTCCTTCTTCCTTTGGTGGGTCCTCAAAACACCCAAGGCCAGACACAAGTTCTGCTCTTCCTCTGCTGAACGGCTACCAGATGTCCTTTCCACTGGGACAGCAGCCAGAATCCCTGCTTTCCTCAGTGATGACTGCCCCACAGCAGCAATGGAAACCCTGAACTGGGAGGCAAGGCCAAGTAGAGAAGAGCTTTTTGATGATGCCCAGCTCCTCTTGAGAGCTTTTGTGAACTTGGCACATTTCAACATGCTTCCTTTCCTGACACGTGTCACAGGGGAGGTATGGTCCTGGGCTTGAACAGGTGATTGGAGCAGCATTAGCTGGAGGTCCTGGCAGCTGCAGTGCTCTCTTGTCTGTCTTGCAGATGGATGAGATAGGTCGGATCCTTTGCAACCTGTGCAACGTGGTCCCAGGGGGTGTGGTGTGCTTCTTCCCCTCCTATGACTACGAGAAGCAAGTGTTTGCACACTGGGAGAAGCAAGGGCTGCTCGCCCGCCTGGCAGCCAAGAAGAAGGTAACTGTGCAGCAGTTGGGGCTTTAAAGGGAGCTTTCAAACCCCAAACAATTCTGTGACTGTGTCCCCCAGGCCTCTCTCACTGGATTGTTCGCAGACTCTGCCCAGCAGAGCAGGTGCTGACCTAGCAAGCCCCTCCAGTAATGAATGAATGATGCTTCCTGGGTGGCCAACCACAGAGCTGGGCTCTACAGGACATGAAATACATGGACTGGAAGAACAGGGACTTGATGGGTGGACAACTTGCTGGATAAAGCATTGGCTGGATGGTGGTACACAGAGTGGTGATCAAGGGCACAATGTCTGCCTGGAGACCTGGCGGTGCAGGGCTATGGAGACCAGTGCCAAGTGGCATCTCTCAGGGGTCAGTGCTGGGACCAGTGCTGGTTAACATCTTTGTCAGTGTCATGGGCAGAGGAATCAGTGCAGCCTCAGCAAGT